>JASANE010012936.1:0-22540 GCA_030248225.1 Trileptium ribeirensis
CTAAATGTTGCTACTGTCAGGTGTATAGCTAAACTTTTGGATTTCATTGTTTCTATTTTAGCTATTGTTCTTGCCTTACAATTTTGAATCGTATCCTTGTTGCTTTTTCAGTCTTCTTGTTAATGCTGCTGGTAATAATAATTGTCAGTTTGTTGGTTTTGTTACCCTATTACTTTTGTATAACTGGGTGTCACCTTTGTGCTGATTGTTACCCAATTACATTCAGCTACAATGTATACGTTGAAATTACTCATGTACATAACTTTAAGCATAATTTGCTTGGCGAGTAGTTTTCACAGGGCGACTGAGTACATTTATTTGAGTGCCATTGATTATTCCACGTTAGTAAAACATTGCAGAGCCACCCTCACCCTTCCACGTACTCTTGCGTCGGCCCTGTCCCTATTGCTTGCTATTACTCATTACTAAATTGAAAACGTATTTTAAATATTTATTGTGACGTAGACGATTTGATGTAAACAATGTAATCACTATTGTACAGCAATGTCAAGTATTATGCTGAGCCAAATATATTTAATGCAGCAACTATTGTTAGTCAACAATTGTTAATACCGTTCTTACACTAACACCATCACCAGTGCAAACAGTTTCACAGTACAAGTACATATATATATATATATATATAGTTCTTAGCCAAACATTTCTGATGAAAAATAAATATTACACTGTTACTGGCGCTACGGATGAGACGTGTATAAGAACTCTTCAGATACTATTGTACAGCAGCGTAGTGTATAAACTGCAGGGTCGAATATTTAAAACAGCAAAATATCCCAAGCTAAGCAGCATCAGAACAATGGCGATTTTCTCAGTTGAGACCAAACTGGATACGCACAGCAAATACCAAATTAAGTTTTCGTATGATAATGCAAGCAATGAATGAGGCCAATGTTCTGAGTTCAGAGCAACCTGAATAGGAACAACAAATACACAGATTAAGTTTTCGTATAATCAAACCAATTTTCTGAGTTCAGAACTTAACTCAGAGTATTCTACAACATACATAACCACCACAATAACGCATCATATATTTCTCCTGCTCTACAAAATGAGCCCAAGCAGACCCTTGCTTTCATTTGACACGGCAATATGACCGTTTAAAGGCGTGTTCACACGCTCAAACCTTTTGCTCAAAATTTTGAAAGCATCTTCAAACTTTTCATGAATATATCTGTAGCCAATCATGGACGAGATGTAAAAACCTGAAAAAGCTTAAGCTCAAATTTTGAAATATCGCAATTTTTATTTAAAAATCAGTCAAATTTTGAGCTCAAAATTTCAGCAAAAAGTTCGAGCGTGTGAACACGTTTTTAATGTATTTCGAGTCTCATGAGCCTATTCTAAAACATTTTTACCTAAACCTACAAATAGTAACCGCCGCGATAACATATTCACTTCCAGCTGCGAAGAAATACAGTCAAAATACATTCTGTGAAATTTAAAAGAAATTTCTGAATTTTGCACAAGCAGAACTTAAAATTCGAAAAAGTATTCCTTGATATTTCAAAGAATTTTCTTTGAAACTACAAATATGAAATGCAATATAATTTTTTAATATTTAAAGGAATGTTTCTTTGAATTTAAAACGAATATCTGGTGGTGCAAAATTCAAACAATTTTCTTTTAAATTTCACACAAATCTATTTTCAGTGTACTTTATATTATACAAAATAAGCCCAATGCGATGTGATTACTGCTGCACGATTTTTTAATGCTGACAATGTCATTGTGTTTAACAAGATAGAGAATGACATTGTATTTATTTTTGCCTACACTGCACTGCGTTTCGTCGTGCTGCGACGATGGCGTTATAAACGTGCAAATATAATTACATCATCTGGCGTGCCATTGCTGGGTTGCAACGAATATCTACAGCTGCCTGTCTTGAGTATATATATACGTTGTTCAACCACCACCACGAATGTGTTAATTCAGTGCAACTGGAACTCCATTGTGACGAATAACGTTCGAGCACACATCTTAGCTCGACTGCCACATTACTTGAATAATTCGACTAGTAAGAAAATGACTGTGACTGCGAACCGACTACAGATCAAACATTTGTGGATGAAAACCACGCTAACGTGCATGTTTTTGTGGGTGACAAACCATATTAAATGCGGAAAAGTTAAAACAGTGAATGCTATAAATATCAGTGTAAAAATGCTCCATACGAAACGTAAATATTAAAATGAATGTATAACAAACATAGTACAAAAATTTAGTAATCGCTATGAAGGATCAGATGTAAGATCTCAGCTAAAACACGAATTTGACATAAATTAGTGTGACTTAAAAATAGTTGAAACATTTCCAAAAATACACCGAGAAGGATATTTGCGCAGATACTTTGATCCTACTTCGAAAAACATTAATAAAAAAATTACAATAACCGATAAGTCAAAAAGAGTTTATGCCAAGCTTTCAAACACCACCAAAAATGGGCCAAGGTAAGGCTGAGGGGGGTGGGGGCAAAGTGCAAAACATACCATAACGTTCTCGATATACTAAACATAGGTATTAGCCTAACATTAAGACATAACTTATTTGAGACATACACTAAGGAAAACCTAAGCCGCCCCAGAAACTCTAAACTGTTCCTTTTTCAACGATATAACGTATTGCTCTTCAGGAATACATGAGCCAAATCATTAAATGAGTTGAATTCATAGCTTCAAACCAGTGTGTCTTTATTCCTCTGGGATACCGTAGCAGTGAAAGGCTAATATTTATGACCACAAAATAGTTACTTTTGGGTGCCTGCTTTTCAATTTCGTTGTACAAAAAGGCCTTGACTGTGAGTGTAGGTCTTCGGGGCTACTGAATAAGATATATACCAACTTGTGTGTTTGTTTGCGCGGTATGCATTCCAACCTTTTTTCGTTAGAGGAATGAAGTAATAAATGGCCATAAGGTTTTGATGTGACGAAAAGCTTTTCAATTTCGTTCTACAAAAAGGCCTTGACTGTGACTGTAGGTCTTCGGGGCTACTGAATAAGATATATAGCAACTTGTGTGTTTGCTTGCGCGGTATACATTCCAACCTTTTTCGTTAGAGGAATGAAGTAGTATATAGCCATAAGATTTTGATGTGGCGAAAATAGCCGCGGCGTCGAGATTAATATATTCTGGGATTTGACGTTCATGTACATAGTGTAATAATAATGTACAGCGAAACTTAGTATCTCTTTAGTATCAGATATCTGTGGAAACATTATTTCCTGACAAAATTTTGAGACAATACATAAATTCAACGCTGAAATTTGAGGCTCGTAGTTTTCAACATCAGCACACAATTTATTGCTAACTACGGTAAAGGAATGGCTGTCGCGTTTCAAACGAACATCTAACAATACATCTACCGCGCTAAAAGTTTCGTTCATAGTTTAAGACAAAACTCGAATAGCCGTCGAACAAAATTTGAGTTTTTACATGGAGCCAAAACAAACCAGCAGTCATTTACAATAAAATTAAGGCCTGATAGAATAAATTGATTTTATATACGCTGGATAAGTGTGGTTGAGTAATATATCATCAGCTACTGCAACAAATAATTATATACATGTTTTGCTGCAGTTGAATCTTACCTAGGTGTTAGGTTATACTTCGAACTTTAGCTAATTTGCACGCTGCGCGCACTAACCTGCAGATACTCTTCGCACGCCGCGCGCACTATGCTATAGACACTGTTCGGACGCTGCGCGCACTATGCTATGGACACTGTTTGGACGCTGCGCGCACTATGCTATAGACACTGTTCGCACGCTGCGCGCACTATGCTAGACACTGCTCGCTCGCTCGCTCAAAATCCGACAGTCATTTGTGGCCCGCAATGCATACAGAATGGAATAGAATAGTTATCGGGAATAATTTATTGTGATATTTTTATATCTAAACCAAGCGAATAGTGCAAACTTGCATAAAAATGTTTATAAAATGCTGATATTTACATCTAAACAATGACATTGAGTATTCGTGCGCGTAACAATAATAACGAATATCAGCAATTTAGGCAAAATTTCTGGTAAAAAATCTATAACGAAATTTAGCATTGGTTTCGTGGAATCCTTGGTCGCTAAAAATGTAAGAAGCTGTCGACATGAAGTCTACGGTACTCGCCAAAAATGACCGTCGCATTTCGAGCGAGTGGGGAGATGGTTCCAGATTTCGAAACTATTTTAATTAATAGTAAATTCTATTTTTATAAAAAAAATTTTATTTCGAGCGAGTCTCGAGCATGTCGCAAGCGAGCGACTGCCATTTTTGACGGGTACTGTACATCTGCTGAGCACTTTGGAAGGGGGACTAAACCCCAGACAGCCTTGTTTGGAACAAGAGAGCGTTCGATTTTGCCAAGGGTATGAAATCATGGAAGGGATATCATTTTCACGTAGACATGAAATCCTGCGGCACCAGACCTTTAACCTGGAATGGCTGATAAATAAAAAATTCAAATTCAGTGTTTCTTCTGTACTATGCGCTGAAATATTTAGCAATCAGCACTAGAAACGAAATTAAGACGTGTCAAAATACAGTTAAATTTTTCAAATCATATATTTACATAATTAAGTAAATTTTTAGCTTTGGTATAAAAGTTTGATTGCGCTGTCCGTTTCTGTTGGAAGTTTCTACCCTAGAGTACCAATTTACTTTCACCGTTTTGTCAAACTCCAGCATCTGCTAATCGAGCACATTACGCAAACGGCTTATCATATCAATATCGCGGAGATATGCTAGGTAGTGTACATAACATCAAGGTATCAACGCCGGTATAAACTAGACTTGGAATAAATCAGATATATCTCTTCCTTGTCCATTCGAGAGATATTTCGATAATGCGTGGAACTATAGTTGATGTATTTATTTTGCACTCTTGCATCTTGGCCGACAATAAATGCTGTGGAGCAATACTCAGGCACAGTACTGATGCGAGATTCAAGCGTGCTAAGCGTGTTAACATCAAGGCACCAATGCCGGTATAAACTAGACTTGGGATAAATCAGATATATCTCTTCCTTGTCGATTCGAGAGATATTTCAATAATGCGTGGAACTACAATTGATGTATTTATTCTGCACTCTTGCATCTTGGCCGACAATAAATGCTGTGGAGCAATACTCAGGCACAGTACTGATGCGAGATTTAAGCGTGCTAAGCGTGTTAACATCAAGGCATCAATGCCGGTATAAACTAGACTTGGGATAAATCAGATATATCTCTTCCTTGTCCATTCGAGAGATATTTCGATAATGCGTGGAACTACAGTTGATGTATATATTCTGCACTCTTGCATCTTGGCCGACAATAAATGCTGTGGAGCAATACTCAGGCACAGTACTGATGCGAGATTTAAGCGTGCTAAGCGTGTTAACATCAAGGCATCAATGCCGGTATAAACTAGACTTGGGATAAATCAGATATATCTCTTCCTTGTCCATTCGAGAGATATTTCGATAATGCGTGGAACTATGCGTGTTATCCATTGAAACTTGTGAAGAGCTGCAACATGCTATGTATACTGAGACACGATCTGAGCGCAGTGACTTAGCGAGCTAGAAACAATATAATCGATTAAAAAGAACCGTAACAGTTAAAGACAAGAATCAAAGCTAATTTTTCGCGAATCGTTCACGAACACGTTCTCGAAAGATTCGCGAAGAATATGGTTTTATTTCTGCCCGTAACTATACACTATTCGAACTATTTTGGCCGTCTATCAGTAATTATTGCGTTTGCTTGTACAAGTAACAGTGGATCAAAAATGCAATAATGTGAGAAATACTATAACAGTGTGTCCAAACAATTCATAAAGACAGCTAAATGACAGGTGTTCCAGAGTCAACCGGTTCGGTAGCGTCAAGTCCTAGTGAATTAAGCTACCAAGATTATACCGGTCGACACATGTAAAACAAATTTGTTACTAATAACGAATGAAACAACCTTGTTTCAATACTGACCTATTTAACCCCAAACCAAAATTTTATGCAGCACTATCACTTACATTATAACCCCTTTCTTGATTATAGCTTTGTTTTCGTCAGAGGGGAAAATCGGCACCGTCTGTCCGTCGAACACCTCAATAACTACAAAGCAGATTTTATTTTTTTTGTTTGAAAGGATTAATATCGTTCAGGCGCAAGACAGTTTTTGACAAAATTTGCTTTAATTAGTAATAAATTAACCAATAGTTAAGCTTGTTTGCCCATTTTTATCATTTAAAAACAAAAATTGTTCATTTTTTAATGAATAATTAGTTTAAAGCTATTATTTTGGTGCATACACTACATCTCGCCACGCTGATTAAGAATCTGGTGTTTATTACAATTCGAGGAAGTTAAAAACATGCTAATTAGTAAGCTAATCAACCAATTTTTTCAAAATTTCAAAGTGCTCAGAAATGAAAATTTGCATACGGGGGGTTTTCCATGTCGCTGATCACGAATATGACATTTCTGAAGCTTTAAAGCTTGGCCGTATATGCTAATTAGTTAATTTTATGCAAATGTTAAAATCACCTCAAAAACTGTAGTTTTTTGGGCTCGGGGTTTTTGATATAGTTGATCATGAATGTGGCTTTTAAAGCTCTGATTTTTTCATGAGTACTAATTAGTTAATTAGTTGATATTACTAATTAATTAGCAAATTTTTTACCGAGATAACTTTTTATGATGGCTTTGACATCAATTGTTCAAAACGTGATACTTAGTATAAATTGATTAAATATTTAGTTTAAATACATACAAAAATAAGATACCGAATATTTTGCATATTGCTCCGCTCACTTTTTGTAATTTATTGCGTTTACTAGTTATAAGTAATCAAGACGACGTTGAACGCCATGCTGTTGGTATCAATGATGTAATTATCACAGGGGATTCATATTGTTGACGAAAATATAATTTTTTGTCATTACAAAAACAATGCTCCTCAGCTATGTACAGTACAAGAGGAAATTCAGAAAATAGGAAACTAGTTCTCTAAATAATAACACGAATACTGAACATCAATTAGCACAGTCTTATGTATAGATTTCATAGCTTAATAATGCTTAGTAGCTCATGTTACCATAATTTATTGTGCGATATATATTTACAGTTTAGTAATACTTTCTAATATAATAAAATATCCAATTCACAAACGACAACCCAATCCACCTAAGCCCAATAATATATTAAAATCCTTATGAAAAGGTCAAAATACTAAAAATATCGTATGAGTGCCGATGCAGATCACTATAAAACATAATTAGAAAGAAGTGTGAGTTTTGCTGTGTGTTACGAAGTAACCCGTTTAGTTCGGAGTGTCGAGCTATTGTGTCAGTGTTAGCTCGCACAATATTCCAAAGTTCGAATATGTTTTATCGGCAGCTTGTGTCTAATTACGAAGCTCCCATTCCAATCCCAGTGATATATTCTGACACGGTTGTATTACAACGCTAATGGAGTGTTTTCGGTTTTTTCGACAACGTATTGCGTAAAACGCTTGAGGAATCTTGGATATTCACGCTTGTAGACTGTTCGAAGAATTGAAGAAGGCGCCCATCCGCCAGGATTGACTAAAACAAAAATTACCACAAATCAATGCCATTAAAATTAGTATCTCGCAAGCTACTGGACATGGATAGACCTTGGCGGCTAAGAAATATTAGTTTTACTGGTGTTCGTTTGCTGTTTAAAATGTATTGTGTGCGACCCTAAAGAGCACCCATAAGCCCAGTAGTAACATGATACAGCAGCAGTAAGAGGTCTCCCACTGCAAAACCAAAGTATTAAGTGTGCATGAATACCTATATAAGAATGATTATTTGATGATCGCACCCAGTAATAACATGCCACAAAAGCAAAAAAGTGTTCGGAAAGAAATATGTATCGCCAGACCTTAAAACATTCCATATCGCATAATACGATACGATAATACGAGGCATACGATACAGCAATAACAGCTCTCAGACGGCAATGCCATTTTCTGCGATATAAGAATGTGTTGACGCTCACATCCCGCAATAACATGCCACAAAAGCAAAAAAGGTGTTCCGAGAGAATAGGTCTGCACACCCTAAAACATCCCATATCCCCTGCACAATAACCATAGGCCTACGACGGCAATGCCGTTGTACTGAGCTTAAACCCATATAACAATTGAGGACGTCACGCTCGCACCCCGCAATAACATGTCACAAAGCAAAAAGATGTTATGCGAAAATCGGTGTACGTAAACCATTTGGCCCCGGGAATCGAGTTCAGAAAAGTTGTAGCTCTTGTTGAGCTGATTTGTTTTGTTAATTGTTTGGTTCCGAAGCCTCTATTTCGAGATATATCACGAAAGATATATTATACCGGGATGTCCAAATTTCACAAAGCCTGACACTTGACCAATTTGGCCCTGGAGAAGTGGTCGACGGCACAAAAAGCTGCATTTATGATCAAATAAAAATGTTTAAAGATTCATCCATCCGGTGGTAAGTTACGATCTCCACAGACGTACAAGAAATAACAATTTTTATGATTTTTGTAGATAGCAAAGCTATAGGAGGAAACTCTCCTCGCTCCGTTTCAATTAGGGGCTCAGTGACAAATTGAATAAAATGAAGTACAAATATAACTACATGACATAGGTACAAACAGCATGATGCCTCGTAATTAATATTTAATTTTACCAATGCCTTTAATAAATCATCACTAATAAAGAGTAGATTACTATATTAAAAAATTGTTTTCGCCTACTCAAGAAATGTATATTTCAACGAAAGACTGTTGTCCGCAATGCATTAATAAGCTCAAATATACCAAATCATTAGCATTAACGTTAATATAAATTAAACAATGTCTCTTTTCACATACCTTGCGATACGTAGATAATTTTGCACATTATTGCATCTCGAGTAAGAGGTCCGCTGATATTTTCAGGACGACTAATCACTGTTTGACACACCATCGCAACAGTTAAACCAACGCGTAGTGAGCCTTTTGCACACTAGAAAACAAACAGAAGAAACAAATCTGAAAGCATGCTGTGCTGCGAATGATTAACGAGTGCTACAAGACCGAATATTATGCCTATCGATAAGTGTTCGATGCTGGACTCAAAACTCGAGCCGACAAAACCGTATAGTTTTATCACTGCATCTCCTAACGAAGCGGGTTATGCGAGGTTAGTATGTTGAACTAATAAACTTTTAAAGTTTGTGACGTTGTGTTCCCTAGACGACCACCGCAGTGGAATCAACAGGACGTTGCGTTGCATTTACTGTATGATGACTGTAAGATTAAGCACACACTATCAATTCAAAGACAGTAGATATCAGAAAACGGAGTTCAGAGTTTGGATAACTAAAGTAAAACCGACAGACACGGCTGCAAATACGAAGATTTTTTATATAAGGACTACAATATATCACATATTCTACAGGTGTGGTTGTGAAAATACCTAGACACAGTCAAATGCCAAATGAGAGTAAGGCCGTGTTCACAATGCGTCCGATCAAAACCAATCCGATTTCTGTTGACATTGCTTTTTATCCGAACCAACTCCACCAAATTATCTAACTACCGTATACGTATGTAAGTACAGGTATTTTGTCGCACCACATTGTCGACAAAAATGGTGCATGTTATTTCGTATCGGATCGGACGCAATGCGAGCCCGGCTTAACACAGACATAATTCTATGTAAGTACTGCACGGGCGCAACTACTATTCACAATTGGATTCCAGCATTATCAAAATAATTGAAGCACATCATGTTTCTACAGGAATACTATAGTATAAGGAATCCTATAGTAGCAAATTACGATCTAGAATACTTACTGGTACAGAATCGCATTTGGTATCTTGATTACAAACGATCCAACAGTCTACGGCATCGGTGTCTTTTGCTCCCGGTGCCTTCCGCATATGCGACCAAAATAACGACTCCCGTTGAGCAGCGGGCCATAGGCGCTTGTGAATTTGGTGAATAATCATCGTATCTTCTGGTGAACAAATTTCGACGACATTCACTTCTTCGAGAGTTGCTACAAAAACACCAATTCAAATCCGGCTAAATGTTGCAGAACAACCATGACGGTAGTCCATGATAGGAATACCTGGTGGTGCAACAGACCTGCTATGTAACCAAATCAAAATACACCATAGATATATACATGCCATCAAAATCTAAGGCTTAATGACTGCGGTAAAACTTTTATCAAACTAATAACTCTATCGAGATTGCAGAACGTAATGAAGCATAGATACACCTACGCCAACACCTTTTGCGCGCACATCAAATCAGCTCTCAATAGCACGCGTCGATATGCTATATGTGGACATCGCACAATACCAGCACAAGTTACAACAAAACTAACAGCGGCAATGAGTTTTACATGCCCGAAAACCCCCAAGAGAAACCTTTTCAGCCGCCCAGGACGTCAGCACAAATTTTCTAATTTTGAAACGAGGAACCATGAGGGCGACATACCTCAAACTCCATAACTCCAAAACCGGAGCCTTAATCGAAAAACAAAAAAGAGGCATCGGCATTTATCATTTTACTATGAAATAAAACCAACCAGAAATTCGAATGGTTAAGATAAAAATAACCTTGCTTCCGTAAAGAGTACTAAAATGGTGTAAAAACCCTCATTTTGACCTCTGACAACGAACCAATGGGACGGCATACCCTTGTATCCATGGGTCTCAGAGTAAAACCAATACCTCCAATGAGTTTCCCATGCCCCAAAACCCCCCACGTTAAAATTTTCAGCCGCCCAGGACGTCAGAACAAATTTTCTAATTTTGGGACGAGGAACCATGAGGGTGCCATACCTCAAACGCCATAACTCCAAAACCGGAGCCTTAATCGAAAAATAAAGAGAAAGAGGCATCGGCATTTATCATGTTACTATAAAATAAAACCAACCAGAGAAGAAAATTCGAATGTTAAGATAAAAATAACCTTGCTTCCGTGAAGGGTACTAAAGATCCTCATACTGACCTCTGACCCCCAACCATGGGGCGTCATACACCCATACCCATGGAACCATGGGTCGCAGAGCAAAACCGGCACCGGCAATAAGTTTCCTATGTCCGAAAACCCCCAGGTAAAACTTATCAGCCGCCCAAACGTCAGAACAAACTTTCAAATTTTGGGTCGAGGAACCACTGGAGCGCCATACTCCCGTACCTCAAACCCCATAAATCCAGAACCGGAATCTTAATCGAAAAACAAAAAGAGGCATCGGCATTTATCATTTTACTATAAAATAAAATCATCTAGAGAAAAAAATTCGATAGTTAAGATAAAAATAGCCTTGCTTCCATGAAGGGTACTAAAATGTGGCCAAAAACCCACATTTTGACCCATGACCACGGAACCAGACCTCAAATCAAAAACGCTCGAGGATGTACACGATAAATCGGCTATGCCGGTTCGAATGAGCCCAAAATCATGAAAATCGGTTAAGGCGTTCTCGAGTTATGGCCGGTCACACACACAGACGGAATTTAAAAGATTTCACCCCTGCAACGCACAATCTCCACTACGTTTCACTACGTTCTGATTAGCATGACATATTCAAATCTCATTCGAAATACCGATTTGTCTAATTTGTAAAACAGAACGCGCTCCAAATATAAGCAACTATCGCGCATACGAGGATGAAACGAAGTACGCTTGGTTTTATCTCTAATTATCACTATGTGTAAACCCATATGACGCGATTAGCGTTAGATGTATATACCATAGGTGTCGACGGGAAGTAGTGTGAGTTACCCGTTATGGATTGGACTACTTCAAGCGAAATCTAACGCCCACTCTCGCCGCGCGTCTTCTTTAACAAACATTGGAAAAAAATAAGAAAATCTATAGCGAATTGGCAAAAATTGAGGAAAATTTTGGCAAAAATTTTTGATTTCCTGAAAATTTCAAAAAAATTGACAAAACACTTAAATTCAGTTTTAGGCAAATTGATTGGGAGCTCTTAACGCTCGGCTAAAGGGCACACCAGCATCACTTTGGCTATTGAAAAAAATATCGCAATTCATCCAAGCAAATATGGTTTTGAGTTATACCGACTGACAAAAAGTTTCACGGTTTTCTTCCTAACACCATGAGCAGAAAATCTACTAGCTTAGCTTCAGTGGCAGTCTGAATCTGAAAACAACACTATAATATTTAATATTCCCTGAAAAATATATACCACAAGAGTTAGGGAACGTGAGGGCCGGATTTTTAAAAAAATTCCGCTTACCCTTGGAAAAAACTGTGCCCTCGTGTGTCGCCGGCAAAATTTTGGGTTCACGTATGCTCAATCACTAGTTGACACAAAAAATGACAAAATCTTTTCAAAAACAAAGTTTGAAAATTAAAAATTTATTAAATGACATAAAACAGATGAAACCTTGATATTAAACTCAATCAAAAAAATCTTAACAGCATTTCTGGGTGATCTATTTAATATTTTAAGGCTTTCCATAAAAAATAGTTATTTTTGAAATTCTATTCATTTCGAAGCGCTCCGGTTAAACCACACATCATGCCTGCCAAAGCATGCGGCACTCAATTGTCCCAAACCAAAGGGGACCAATTCACGCCCACTAGACAAAGTTTTGCGAACAGGTAAGCTACACGAAAATAGTGGTGTTACACACCGGCATACACGCTTTTAAAATAAATTTTCTTTCCTATAACTAGAAACGTATACGCATTTATAAGTTACGGTAACAATAATTCAAAAGGTCCAGCACAAAACAATATTAGAAAACAAGTTTTAACCCATGTAATCGTCACCATGTACAAACCGAATTATAGGTGAATATACACAACTTTAAACAAGAAAAAGTTTAGTATTTAAACGGTAAGCGTGGTATATTTTCCAGTAGAAAATTTAAACTTGTGAAAGATACCGAATCCTCAACTATAGTTAACCGAAAGTTTCTAAAATTTATAGCGTAGCCGACACTACTATGCATTGGTTTGGGGAGTAATATTTTTGTGAACTCAATATCCGACATCGAAAACTGTACTGACATGCAGATCATGAGAAGTAATCTAGGTGTACTTCAAAAAATCAATATGTTCAGTAGGAAATTTTGATTCAACTCAGTGGTGATCATTAGATACAGGTTGGTAGGTACTGAATCCATACGAATATAGAAGCATTCCTACTCCTTCACCGAGCACCCATAACTAAAAACATGAACTTTCATCATTATAGAAGAAATACACAAAATATTTTAAAATTTATAATTTTTTGGTGAAATTATTAGCCAAAAATTTATTTATAAAGCATATCAAAAAAATATTTCAATCATGAATGCTCGGAACCTGTATTCCCGGGCGCCATGATATAGCGAGGTTTTCTAAACCAGGGTGCACAAATAATCAACAAGAGTTACGCATCAATACAAGAGTAGTAGCTAAGCAGTGCACAACACTCCATTAAGTAGGTACTGTTATGAAAGAAACAGAAGAAAAGAAGGATATAGAAACAAATTACTTTATACGCACAAATATTTCACGAATAAATAATAAAGGTTGGTACATGTCTAGGTCAGATGAGATTAAAACTTTTTAGATTTGGTGTCGGTTTCAGGTTTTTTACGAGTGGGGTTCTTCATGGAGTGCCAGCCCCCCCCCCCAGTTTTATGATGGCGTTCCCAGTTTACCACTGCATCAAAATTTTTTTCAACATGCTATCGTTATATCACTATGTCTAGTTGATCCCACAATGATTGGGTGCTCCCACTTGAAATTTTCAGATGACACCCCTGGGACTTCCTAAGCTTTCGATTTATAATAGCCGCACTAATTATTTAACTGTGCCAGCTAACTTGAACGGGCGGATACTCTAATCAGCACCACCTGCAAAATATACGATGGCAACACGTGTCACATGGTCATTGTGCAGCCTGGGCAGTGTTCGATAAAGCACTAACAAAGGACCACATACTACATAGTTTGCGAGTCATAAATTCCAATTTATTAATATATTATATATAAAAGCCTATTTAGTTATTTTCGGGTCGGGTTACGGTGTCGTCGGGTCAATTAGGATCCGGTGATTGTTTTCAACACCTTGTGGTCTCCAGTTGTAAGAAAGGGCTGACCAACGTACCTGAACATATAATAATTCTGCCGCTGTACCAACTTTCCTAACAGTATACAGCGAACAAAAGCAATCTGATTAAAATATAGTTGCAAATAATGGTTTATATTTACTAAAAATTTGTTCATAAAAATATATTGCTAATGTTTAATTTTGACCATCAATGCATAATGCAGTAAAATCAACGTGTCTATATTCTCGTGAACATCAGTTCTATAAGTGGCGTCAAAGAATAGCCCAATTTTTTAAATACGACCTATACTTTCAGGAAGCAAGAAATATGCTTTTCATCAGTATATAGTAGAGGTGAGAATGGGCCTGAATTTCAAGGCCCGCCCTGGCCTGTTTTCCAAATCGGCTAGGCCCGGCCCGTTCTATCCCTGATTAAGGCCCGGCCCGTTTGGTAAAATTACTACGCCAGGCACGGCCTGTTTCGTTACTATATCAACAACTTATCAACGTTAGCAACTTATCTTTTTGAAACTGTACAGTACAAGTAAAAATAAACGACAAAAACACCTATTTCTCGCAATGGCAAAATAATTCCAAACCATAATGCCTTTGTCCGAAGGTAGAACCCGGGGCGCCAGCAGATTAAAAATTCTGTCGTAAAAAACAGATACTAGCACAATAAATACTGAAAAAGAGTCTGCACTTGCTGTTAAGTTCTTGACACTGTTGCTCCTTCGGAGGTATTTGCGAGTTACAATGGTTACATCGTGATATCTAATAGTAGTGTTGAAAACTCCACTAAATAATGACATTATCTACGGTTGAGCAATTATTGAGGAAAATATACATCATCTCAGCAGGTGTCATATCTCATCAACCACACTACCACAAATAAACATAATAAAGCAAAACCTAAGTAAAACAACAACGTTACACTGCTTTACATTAAATGGGAATTCCTGAATCGAGAAACACAATTAATTCCTTGACAATCGCTGTACTAGTAACCCTTCTGTCCATGCTAAATACCAACTATGTAGAACATTCAACTGAAACAAAATGCTGGCTATTCGTAAACATAACTGTAAGGCAATGAACGAACTTACCATCCCAATCCATTTTATAGTCGGATTCAAAGAAATAATGGCAATATTCTCGAGCCGTTACACCCTGTAATACAAATTAGCTCTATATCCGAATATATGAACAGTAATAACAGGAGGCTTTACTAACAAATATCTGCACGGATTTTGCGTAGAATAAGCAACCAACTGCAGATACCACAAGATTCTTTCACGGAGTGGATGCAACAAAGTGATGGTCTCAATCGTCAGAAATATCAGCGGAAGAAAACACGCACATGTTAACCCGCGACGCAGGACGCAGCTTTATAGACTTGAACGAAAATATGACTTAATTTTTTCCGCTATCCGACGTATAGATAATATAATCATGCATGCTCATAGGGAAGGGTATTATCCCCCTGAGACTCAGCGCGCCCTCGAGATCACGCCCATTTCCCTGCAGCTACGAACCCCCAGTCCCTCCGCATGCCTACGGCGCGCGGGAAATTAATCCGGACAAAGTGAACAAACATCATGAGAAAATTGACAAGCAAAAAGCGAGGAAAGATGCTGACCATTTTTGAGTCCCAAACAATTTCAAAATTTGTCCCCCTTTAATAGCGACCCCCTCCCACCTCCAGAACACACGCTACCCGCTGGGATTTCGAATCTCGCACATATGATCTATACTTGATGTTAACACCATATTGTATACTGAATAGATTACGGCACGAGTTAGAAACATTTGTTATGCACCAAATCTTTAGCTCAGCCAATTCTCAAAATGTTTGAAAAGAACAGTAATGCTACCATCATAGTTGAGCATTATTTGCTAAAATGACTCTGCGAACCGGGAATACTGTATATGTAAAGCAAAGAGTAACCGGAATTCCAGTTCCGGCGAAAATCGAGTTCCGGTTGCGGTTCCGGCAAAGGGCAAAAACCATACCCGAACCGGAAGTCCAGTTTAAAATTTTCCACGTTTTTTGCTTCACCTGTGATCCAAACGTATGTAATATATATTATACAATGATCAAGCTCCAATACAACCAAGCAAAAGAAATGATTCACTAAGCAATTTGACGTTTGAAACGTAAGTAGGGCACATAATTTCAGTTGGAATTTTTCATAATAACCTGCAGGAGTTTGTTAGCAAATCAAAGCCACGTCGATGCTTGTAGCAGCTATTTTACACATCCAGAAGTCTGTGGGGTACCTTCCAATTAAACCGGTCCAACTCGGTAACAGAGTATGGCTTACGCAGAAGTACTTAGGGTATGCTTGGCTAACATAAATTGCTTCAAGAACCCGCCAATGCGCTTGTAAACTTGGTAAATCAGTCTAAATTGAAGTAAACTAACGTTATCTGCAACGCAGCTAGAAACTGCTTTCTTGGCAAAGAACTATATTTATTGGAACTGTGCGAGCAGCATCACAGTGGGTCTCATTTATAGCATTCTGATTAGAAAGTTATCATCATTATCATCTAAGTTACGGGCACTGTTTGTCCAGAACTTACGGGCACTAGCCTGAACAGTGTCCTTGACCACTGATCAGAAAATTACCTTCAATCAATTATTTTCTCTTAGAATCATATAAACCAATAATTTCAAGTTTTCTACAGAAGAACATGTAACAAACGTATCTGTAGTAAAGGAAGGCGACTGGAGACAGAGCGAAAGTGTGTATTCTACTCTCCAAGCTTTGTAAGCATATTGGATTTGACGCAGTATACGCAATGGTGTATAGTGGAAGGCATTTTTTGCCCTGGGTGTCCAAAAATCGACATATTTGATCGATAAATAAACATTATTAGCTTCCTCAGTATCTTTAAAGTTTCAGAAAGGCAATAATACCATCGCAATACATTAAGTTTAATGTAAACATTATTTTTAATGTATTTTAAATCCACTATACCTTGATTTCTTCCTTCATCTGTTTTACTATATATAGATTTCGAAGACCAAGTTCCGGTTCCGGATCCGGTTTAAATGGACGGTTCCGGTTATTCCCTGATGTAAAGGTAAATGCAATAATTACATCTGGCCTCTCCACAGACGGGAAGGAAATATGGGATTTTCGAGCTCCTCTCCAAGATTCAAAAGGTTCTCCCGAATCATGAGCACCATATTATTTCGGTACACAACCAGGTTTTTGAGGAACCAAAAATCATCTTCTAATAAATAAAGGCCCAAACAAAACTCAATCCTAGTGGTTTTATTTCGACTATTAATTGATCGAAATTCCTGAGTAAAATAAAGCGTGGCATTCTGAAATACACATTTGCAGCAAATATACAAAAAGACGACAAAACAATGTACGTATTGCCTAAGCATGGAAACACGATAAAATATAATTACGAAACCTTGAACTTAACCTGAGTAAGAACATGGTTTTTGCCAGATAACCTGGAGTGAAATTGCCGTAAATATTTTGTACTTATGTTCTAGAAATTTAAAGCGCACCCAGGATGCAGAGATTTAACAACAATTTAGGATGCAACGAAATATTCAAATAAGTCCAACTTTTCTCCTGTCCAGAAGAAGAGTTATCCAATTGCAAGGTCATCTGACATACCTTGCCGTGTCGTGTCAGGAACCTCCAAAATTCGCTTGCAGTTTTCGAGCCGCTTATTGCGTCAAATAAGTAATAAACGAAAATATCAAAGCTTCTGCGCTTACCTTAACACTGTGTACAGCCTTTAAAGGATCACACACCAGACCGTTTATTTCCACTTCACGTTTGAACATTTTCATTTCACCATCTTCAGCGAATAGTTGCCAAACACCATCAGAAACACCAGCTTTTGCGTAGTGAAGCTGCTCGAGAGTAACCGAGTCAATCTATAAAAAATAAAAACTAGGCACCTAAAATCAAACACTGAAAATAAACTTATTTTCGCATATTATTACTAGGTTAGTAATTCCGTTACTGTTTGTTCGACACAGACTGGATGCGGCATAATGGCGCACAAACTGCTTCAACCTCGACAGCAGGAGGAAGATGCGAAGTATTTTTAGAGCAAACGTTGTATTTTCCCATTCGTGGCCAATCGACTTTCAGCAAGATACTGTAAACTACCTCGGCGGAGGACGCATATGACGAGCTCTCAGTGCATATAACTCATCATTATAATACATTACAAAATTGGTTAATAATGGTTCACAGAAATACATTTACACGTTTCGTTGGACTCTTCGGCTATAATAAAAGCAAGCCAAACCTGAAAATAAAACGTAATGCATCACTGAAAATGGAAATACTAATACAATAAATACGGCAGTTTTTGTACTTACAGTCTCATAAAGGCGATGAGTAGGTGACAAAGTAACCTTCGCAAACGATTTTTGTGCAGGCCCAGGAGCTTTCACATTATTAGATATAATACGCTGAATACGTTTTTCTTCGGCCTCCACACGTTCCATGGCAGCGTCTAACGCGTCGTGCCATTCCTCTTCGTTAAGTGTCGAATGAGGACCTTCCTGCAATAAAACAATTCCACTTGGATATCAGGAAGAAATATACAGTATAGCACGAGGTACCATGTTTCATGAACAACAGCAAATGTCTGCAATCACACAATCATGTAAATCTTAAATCCGGCTTAAGAATTAACAAGCATCAAATTTCGAAACATTTGCCGTAATCAGAGCGGAGATGCTAAGTACAATTATGAATCCTAAATAAGCACTGGAAACTGTGTATGTCGCATCGTAACAGAGAACCAAAACCCCATTTGCTGGTGCATTTTTGAAAGTTTGTTGGTCGAAAGGTATCAACTTAAGCCCGTTTCCAGTAAGGGTAACAAATCAAAACGAGCACGTCCGAAACCAACCCTGTTTGTAGTCGAATACTCGAATCAAAGCTAGCTAAATAGAAATAATTCCAATTTTATTATCACAACAGTATAAGCGGGATGATGGATAGTAACTGGCTTTCCCACAGAGGAGGTCCACAGGTATTTTTATGCACAACAAAAATTAGGCCAATTCTTTCCTGCGAGGCAAAAATATACTGTTTCCTTACGGAACTAAAAAGTCTTTAAATTTTTCCATGCGATGCTAAAAACACCATAATTTGTAAACCGCAAAACCCATGAAAATCCCGAAGAGGTATATTGTCAAGATGGACTCTAGATTACAAAACCATCTTATTCAGAATGATTTGAAACCAAAACACAATTTGTTTCAAAACACAACCATTCTATAACATGCCGAGATTACTGAAAAATTTATGTTTTTGACAAAGTGTCGACGAATTATATTCAGTCATCATGACGTCAAGCATTATTGTTGATCTGTTTAGCTGATTGTGATTAGTGCCGTTTTCGATGTAATACCCCAGTCGAGGTATATCGGCTGTGACAACAAATATCCGAATAGCCAGATTTCACAAAATAGCCTTAAACACTAGTTTTTTGTCATTTCGACCGAGAAAGCGTGCTCGGAGATCATATTGTTCAGCTAGAAGACACACTGTCATTTCTTTTTTATACAACAAAAACAGTAATTGTTAACCCACTCGAAGACGAATTATGATTGACACCGACAGACAAAAAGGTTTTCATGACTTTTCCTCCTAGCGCATTCAGTAAAAATTAGGTTCACTCTGTTTCAAATAAAATCATAGGCCATAAAACCTTTAAATGACAATATCATGTGTTGGCTGTCTAAACATACGAAAAATCATCAACAAATACACAACTGCGTCAAAGTCAATCAAAAATGTATGTTATGTCGAAGGATATAAGCCACAGCCGGCGCTAAGGGATGAAGTCAAAATCAGAATTACACAACCTTCAACTCACAGAAGTGCAGCGTTCCAGTCACAGTTCTGCTCAGCAACATACCAATGTAACGTGCTAAATCCAGACACAAATCGTAGGAGCAGAGCCATTGCATGAAGTTGGTTAGGCACGGAGGTGGGCTAATTGAATGGTGTCTGTCTCTTCAACATAGGGATCCCCCAGCTAGGCAATTAAACCACAACCCTCGCCAAAATCGACATCCTGTTGGTACCAACCGTCTCTTGAAAATCCCTCGTTGTCCGATTTGATTTAAATCCCAATAACACACGAAAATAAAAATAATAAGGGGCAGCCCAGTGGGTGCCATAGGGATGATTAATATAACATTTCCAACCCATATTAACACCATCACTGTGGAACTTGGGTAATATATACATACAACAAAAACACTTCAAAAATAGTCAAAAGACATCTCCCCCTTCCAGATTTCTTCCGAGAATGAATATAGGGTGTATATGGCAATACCCATATTATTTGACCTGCGGAAAGACCAGAGGCATGGCCTGGAATGAATAAGCTTTTCTGTCTTACTAATATAATTACGTATTAGTCTCAGATTGAACAAAGAAATTCCCGTAAATGTGGTTGCTAAAGGTTTAACACATTATGAGTGTCTTATATATTGAGATATTAAATAGTTCTGCTTCGAAAATATTTCCATGACGCTCTTTTATAAATTTAGGGAATTCCTTTCAATGGCCAAGTTTTACTGAGACATTGTAGCTAAATTTTTCGTAGATTATATATATGAAACTGTATATAAACAGAATCATATATCAACGGGTTAGATATCGAAATAACGTCATATTCAGAGGGCTCAAAATCGGCGCCGTAACCTTTACTACTTAATATGCTCTTGGCCCAAACAGCCGCTTGGAAAGTAATGAATAAAATCTCAAATTCTGGTCATAGGCAAAATTTCATTGGTTAAAACCGTGTCCCTCTGAACACTATTTTACTCGATGCAGACGAGATAGAGCAATACCTGTTGCCATTACTATTATGTCAAACAGCAACGAATCAATATAACTTGCAATGGCTGTAGACCTTGGGTAACGAATTGCCAACAGACATGAAAGGCTTTGCACCTGGAAATTTCGTGATACATGTCTTTAGCCATAGCAAATGCCCAACACGAACGAAGCCAAGTGGCCCAGGAACATCGATTAAGTGCAGCTTAAACGATATTGACAAAACAAAGATACCGTCTATAAGTTACGGAGCAAAGGGTTCGAGAAATAAAAAAAGCACGCGAGTAGCCACTCAATGCCAAATACCACTGTAAATGCTCCAGTATTAAAAAGAAAACAGAACACCAACGTTCTCAGTTTCTATTCTGATTTAAATGCCCAGTCCACCTATACCTAAATAGCAGTAAACATAAAATAAATCTTATCAACAAGCTAGCGGTGTAAGTTACTAAAATATAATTTCAAATAGGCGCACACCTTTTAAAAGAAAGCTTACAACGACAGGTAGCTTGATTCTAAAACTAATGATAGTGTCCAGCGTATTCGGCTCTGGGTAAACTAAGTTGACGGTTAGTATTACAATAACCTATGCAGCTCCATTCAGGCTAACACGCCGGGTATTCATTACAATGCAGGTTCATAGATTAATGTAACAGACATTGTTCACACACTCCAAAACACGCACATTTCCCAACGAATGATATTCCCGTTATCAAAATTTGTTGCAATCCTACCTCAAAATCAGGGCCTCCATAAATGACAGTTGGATTTGAGCGCATGGCTGATTCAGCCACTGCTTGCTTGTAGGCATCTTCATACCTTTTCCTTCTTTCAACTTCCTATATTTATTAAATAAATAAACGTAATTGTAAACATTACAAGACAGCCTACATGCGAATCAAAAGCAACTCGCATCACACCCGTTCCTCAAGTAAATCAAGTGAAATTAAGTTCTCTTTACGCAATTATCACTGTGCAGAATTTTTGACACACATTAAATAGATCAACCGACGACATTACAAAGCACTGTCGGTACACGAAAGCATAATACATTCCACATCATAATTTTGTAGATGTGAGTATAAAGCGAAGCCGACAGCGGGCGGTGATCTGTGCCCACACACAGTATAGTTATAAAATTAAATAAAATCGTAATGTCGTAAATCGAATATTACACTAAAGGTCACTGTCGTGAGATTTATATTATATCTGTTGTATATCAGTTTACAATGCTGGACAGTACGATTAGCAAGCGTGCTCTGCTGGCGCAATTAGCGAGATGTGTCATCGTACAACTAACTCTTCGCTCTACTATATTAACCTAAAGATCACTGTCAAGGTATTTATATTATATCTATAGTATGTCGGCTTACAATGCTGGACAGTTTGATTAGCGATCGTGCTATTGCTGGCCGCAAATTGGGAAGATTTAGTCATCGTACAACTAATATCTCGCTCTAGTATATTTACCTAAAGTATCACTGTTAAGGTATCTTATATTATATCTATAGTATGTTGGCTTACAATGCTGGACAGTATGATTAGCCAGCAGTGCTCTGTTGGTACAATTAGAAAGTATGATGAGTCGTCGTTCAACTAACTTCTTCGCTACACCAACCGTACCAAGTAGATGACACAG
>JASANE010012937.1:0-18988 GCA_030248225.1 Trileptium ribeirensis
ATATTTATATTTCGTCATATGGATGTATAAAAATGTTTTACTGATGTTTTATAGCTTTAGAGAATTACTTTCGTGGATGTTTATAATAATGATGTTATCTGATAGTTTGATGTAGTTGTGCACCCTTGTCTTTGCAAAAATTTGGATTTTAGCAGGACACTGGCGACAGCTTACTTTCATCTGGTTCAGCACAGTCGTCCGAGTTCTGTAAACAGGCGCCCGAATTATTATCATCCGCTGAATTATCTAATGAATACACATCGCAAGATCAGAAGCCATTCTCTCCAACTGGTGAAGTCGTTTCAGAACCTCGAAATCTGAAACCAAAAAATTTCTTGTTACAGTCGGATAACAACGTACGAGACTCTGAGATGATGGATCAAATCGGTAATCCAAAGCTAGATACTAAACAGTGCGCGCGAAACGAGAACGTTGTTGATAAAGTTACGGAGCATTCAAGCAGCTCTAAATTAGATTCGTCGCTGAAGAATGATCCCCATATGGTGAGTTTGCGACGTAAATGTGTAAACATGATAATATCAACATCAAGGATATTCTAATAGTATGTAATATAATATGTAATTCACCTGTAGCCACCTGTCTTCATTGTTGTCGGTCCAATGTGTACCCAGTCAAGAACTGTAAAGGCATTTGTCTCCATCGTCTTCATTGTACGTCTGTAAAGAGTGGTTCCACATCCAACACTATAGAACGTTTTCAAGTATATCATGCGATGTGATGTGGTTTTTTCCAACTTGATTATGCATCTGCCAGCAAGCTCCGTTGTGTGACCGGATGTCCGCCATCTTCTGGCAGTAAGGTAAATTAAGAGAAGTATTAATGAGTTTCTAGTTAGTTGGGGGTGAATGATGGGCATATATGGTTATTTTACCAGTTAAATCAGATGGTTTCATTGTTATAAAATTACGTGTACGTTTCGTTACCCTATGGGGTACTGTGCAGGGCTATAAATCTTGAATTAAGGCAACAAAATTATTGAATTTTGTCATTTTTCAGTCTTTAGTGGTACATTGATAGCTAATGGGGCTATAGATTTTTCCATATTAGTTTGGTAGCTGAATTGATGCAATTGTAGTTACTTGCAAAGCAGCCTATTCAGCAAGCACTTGAGCCCTACGACGTAAAAATTTTCTTAAAATTATAATTTTACTGTTGCGAATTTATAAATTTAGGGTTTAGAATGTTATAGGTTAACATATCCTGTATGGCAAGAGGAAAAATCATGGTGGCAGTAAGCGCAAATTTGTTAGGTTGCACCACCAAATCAAAACGAGAGCTTTTCCAAAGTGTCTCATCTCAAAATCAGTTTTTTCCAGTTGTTAAGCAGGAAACGTTGCGCTCTAAATTTAATAATGGTATAGTTATCAAATGTTGGACTACGGAGTACTTCAAAATCTGTGTATATTCTGGTGTTTGATTAGAGTTTTTTCGTACCTTATAAACTATATAGTAAAGGTCGATAAATGTGCGTTCGGAAAATAATGGAGCAAAGCAAAAGTCTCAGAGCGAACAAAAAGACAGAATTTGTTTTGTTTTTTCCGTTAATAACATCAAGAGTAGTGTTTCAGTTATGATTTAGTTCGTTAGCTAATTTTGGCTGGAAATGAAAAACTTTTATTACAAAATACGCCATGTAAATATCCAAAAGACATGAAATTCTGGATTTTCGGTTCCTGCAAAAATTTGCCTATGCAGGTTACTTCCTAATTGTTATATATAATAGTTCACTAGATATATACAGACCCTGTCATAAATGGCTGTTGCGGTTTCGAAAACTATATGAATATATTCGGTATTATGTACTCCTGAACATTTCAGCGTAACAGAACGTGAAACAGAAGAAATATTTCAAAAATTAAAAAAAGTAATATAATAACAATATTAGTGTTTTTCGATTCGGAACCAGTAGAAATGCGATCGAAGGATTCGTTATATGCAGATTGTTCGACGTTCGCTTGAAGTCCGTTTGTGACTCGAACCCAACATTCAATTCTGGCAGGGATATAGTTTCCATATTATGGTTGGACGAATTCATCCAATTGCAGCCCTACAATGTTGAGTGTTCTTCTTTTAGCACAATCAAAAATGCTTTACTTTGCACATTTTTTCTTAGCCTGACAGATGGCCAAACTGAGTCATTTCGCTGATAAACCCTCTTGTGAGTTTTTTCTGTTTCTGCAGATAAACTTATGCTTAAATTATAATAATTACTACAATTTAGTAAGAAACATTAAGAGAATTCTTTGCATTGCGATCATACAGCTTTCGTTACTAATAAATTCTAAGATAATGTCACATAAGCACTCCGATATAGCAACGTTGGGGCTACTCTATTCGATATAGTTTAACGCATGTACGGGTAGCTTAATACCTCTAGCTGCTAGATGTTGTTATACAAAGCTATCCATTCACAAAATAAAGGGTTGTTTATTCTGACTAGATTCTAATACTTATAATTAATAATTGTTTAGGTTCTTAATAATTATAGTCGCTACATGCCTAGACTAAGGTTAATTACGATAGTCGCAGCAGATTTATCCTGTGTGAGACCAGGCAATACTTGGGACTTTTTAAAAGCATAATTAAAACTAATTTAGAGTTATTTTGATCAGTGTGGATTCATTTGATAGAAGTTTGTATTGATGTTGTTTTTAACACACTTTTGCATTGTTGTAATGAAACATAAAGCTTGCTGGGAAGCTAACCAGAAATTTCGTTTTAGACGTAGTATCTCAAAACTGTCGTTCACCTGTCAAATATGTCCTTTGTCTAATATGGTCGAAAACCGAATATAGTTACTATTATAATATGTAGAGACAAAATATTATTATGCAAAGACAAAACTTAAGTATTAGAGTTGGGTAAACATTAGGATCTCTGTTGGTTACTTATTTAAAATTATAAATATAGGGCAGCAGCGAAGCTACGTCACTGCATAGCCCGCCTGCTCGCCCTGAGTCATCAGTCAGTACAGAATCGAAAATTGTCAAATTAACAAATCCCGATGTTAGTGAACCACATACCGAATCAAAGTTCATTGATTTCAACATAGTTAAAGACAGTGCTGACGCGCAAGTGAAGGGTCATGTTGGCGTAACAGATGATGTCACGGAATCAATTTACGCTGTTGAAGCTGGGGATACGTGTTCCACCGATGTAAGCTTTATTTTTTATTATAATATCTTTGTTTGTAGTTGAACTGTGTCATTGGAGTTTTCACAAATATTTTTCTGAAGGAAATAGTAAAGACATTTATAGCTTCGAAATGTACCACACAGCCATCGCACTACTCTTGGTGTATTGCCGATAGTCTTATCAGGACTCGGAAGGGGCCCCTAGAATCTTTAGAATGCCAGAGTAGTCACTAGCATTGACTAACCGCAGTCATTTCATTTCTCTACTGCGCGAGTAGCAAGCGTTTCAAGACGTGTAACGTACCTGGCCTGTCCACAGACCTCCGAAAAGTGTTGGGGAATTCGAGGGGGGCGCGCGTTCATTCTCGGGGGAAATTTCAAAGTATGGGAAATAAATTTTATTTAAAAATACTAAATATTTCCATATTTTCATTTAGTTCTACTGCCGTGCACGTATTTTCAAGTTATAAAACGACGTTTTAGCATTACAGATAGTGGTAATTAATGTTTTAAAACAATTTGCAAACACAAAACATAAATTTTCAGACAGAAAAATTTTTGGATTTAGCTGTACATGGGGGTTTCGGCCGAGTGGGGGGACACGTGGGAAAATCTCCTGAACATAGGGGACTTGGAAAGTGGACACCTCACTCCCTCCCCGACTGTGCACAGGCCAGAATACATTTACACGTTCTTTTCAAATTGTTTATAAAACCATCAAATTTCTTGTATAAAATCTAATGTAGGCAGTTCTGTGAGTCCGTTCTTTAGTTAATTGGTTTCCCAGTAAAAACTGCATTTCATACAGGATGTCGCAGCCAAGTAGCCAAGTGGTCTATTCTACACGACAACGTGGTAAATTTATTTAGCAAAAATGACAAACGAAATTTTACTAGATTTGTATCGTGTCTTAACTATTATCTGTTCGTCACGACCTGTCGTCGATAGCCATTTTAAAAATTATCCTGCAAACTATTGTGTTATTTTAAGTTTCACGGTTAAGCTGGAAATAGATTAAGTGCATACTTTTAATACTGAATTAATGCGTGAATGTATACACGATAAAATCATCATGACGTTATTCATAAGGAGGATGGATTGTTGCAGATTTTGAAGTTTCCGAGTGATATTATGAATGACAGGTTGACAGAGGAGAGATCATGGGAGATTGATATACCAGATAGAGAATATTGTTCTGATAGAACCCGTGTTCGAAGATCAAACGAGATTGAGTGCTTCACTGATGGCTCGTTGATCAGAGAGACAGATAGTAAATCATCTGGAATAGGTGTAGTAAATGGAGGTTGTACGTTGAGCTATAGTTTGGGCCAGTTCGCGTCAGTTTTCCAATCGGAAGTCTGCAATTCGTAGCTGTGTTGATGTCTTGTTGCAACGTCATGTTACTAGACAGGACATCGTCATGCACACAGATAGTCAGGCAGGTATGCTAGCATTTGGGATCATCGAAAATAAGTTCCAAGATAGTATGGGATGGAAGGCACTCCTTGGATTTGTTGGCTACACGAAATTGTGTAACCCTTAGATGGATTCCTGAGCATTCGAATGTAGCAACGAATGAGTTGTCCAGAAGAGATTCGGGTAGGAAATTTGTGGGACCAGAACCTGCATTACCGTTCCGTAAAGAGAAGTCGTGACTGCAGTGAAAGCGTGGATGCATAGAAAGTTTGTCAGAAGATGGTTGGATGAGAAAGGTTGCAGGCAGATCAAGTCTCACATGCTTGTACCAGAAGGTAGCAAAAGTAGGCATTTCGCCCGTTTGACCAAAGATAAACTGTGACAGTATGTGCAGGTTGTAACTTGAGACTCTTGGCTAAGTGTAATGTTGATGAAACTAACAAGTATTTCTTATGCAGTTGTGTTAGATACGCTGAGACTAGGTTAGAAATATTTGGTAGAGATGTCGTTGATATTGATTTCATCAGAACCTTAAGGTTAGGGACGTCATGAAGTTTATATTGTCAACAAAAGAACTCTAATTTCATGAGGATTTTCAATGAAGTTTTTTTCAGCTTTTGATTTTGTTGTAATGCATTTAGTTGATAGCATGATGGGCTGACGCAATGGATTCATTGATATTGAATCTTCGCGTGTTGCTATTTAGCCCTTTCCTTTCTTTTCTTGTCTACGCCTTGTCTATACACGATAAACGCACTAGTAAACATGTATCGTAGCTGTTTTTATCAGAGTTCAAAAAGGAATTCGCTAAATCAATAATCAATGCCAAATGTATTCTTGCTTTGACTCAGGTGTTTTTCTTTTATCTATATATTAATGTTTTGATAAAGGCGGTAATAATACATAGTAAAACATTTCAAATGAAAAACTTATATATTTGATTATTTTAGTCATTACCTCACGCGGAAACCTTCATTTCTGCTGCTGATGAGTTACCTACATCGTTGTCGAGTTTTGCGGCCCATGGTTTTAGCTCGTCTAAGGATAATAATTCTGGGTCGATAGACGATAATTCAATGGTGCCTTCCACGCCGATCAAATTACATAATGCATCTTCTGACATGTGCGAACGGGAAA
This sequence comes from Trileptium ribeirensis, assembly GCA_030248225.1. Taxonomy (NCBI): domain Eukaryota; kingdom Metazoa; phylum Nematoda; class Enoplea; order Enoplida; family Thoracostomopsidae; genus Trileptium; species Trileptium ribeirensis. The sequence goes on from JASANE010012937.1 coordinate 5,709, forward strand.
TATTATTTAAAGAACAACATATTAGTGACAACGACGCTTCAAGTGGTAGTGGTGATGCTATTTTTAAGTCTCTACCCTCAAAACACGAAGACTTGGATGTGTGTGATCAGGTGCGTCTTTATAAGCTGTCGTAGCAAAATTTAATGCAGCAATTTTAGGACACTAAACGTAAAGCAGAAAACTGGGGTTTTATAATTTCTGACGGTAAATACAAAAGTGTAGGATTGGGAATACAACAGCAATTGATGCCATTATAGATTTTTAATGTTGCAGTAATGTTTTGTATACAATCAAAAAGGTGTTATCTTTCTTATGCAATATACGCAGGGGTATGAAGTTGCTTAAGCTTGTATAAAAAGTGAACTGTACACTCTAAAGCTAAATGACAAACACTTTCATAAAAAAATTTCACTGAAATACCTTCATCTCCATAATACTTTTGAGCGGTAAGTTCTGCAAGTTTGACTTTCGTTACAAATACTAACTTTTTCTCTGCCACAACAAAAGAAAAGTGGACTTCTGTTGAAGCGGAGAGCGCGAAGTTTTTCTTTAGGAAGCCGCGATGCAAAATCTATGTTTCATACCAATAAAAGCTCAACTTCGGAGTAATATTATACATTGATTTTCTTGCTTATGGCTTATAGAGCTACGTGAAGCCGTGAGACCCCGACTTACCGGAAACTCTGGATTTTCCCCTTCGAGAGTTTATTCGAGCAGTCGGCGCCACAAAAATTCGGCTATACTACAAAATAACCTCCCTCATGTTTTTGATTGATAAAATGGATTCCACTCGTTTACGTATAACTGCAACTTTGATGCATAACATCTTTTTTTATCTGAATAATCTAGACAATAAGTCAAACGTCAGAAACACCACAAAAAGTTAAATTTTCAAAATTTCGATTACGCGAGCAGCGAAAAACAATGGGGTTATAAGATATTTACTTAAACGTGTTTGTTTTATCATTTTAAAACTACGTTAATATGTAGTTGCAAATCCTGTGGATCTCTGAAGGGGTTTAAAACCCTTCAGGGACAACAAAAAATATTATTGTAGTATTCTGATAGCTAGAATAAGTATATAAGTTTTCAGAGTTGCTGAAGGCGATGAACGCAGTTTGAACTTGCGTTGTATACACCTAATATTGCAAGGCCTATAAAACTCCATCGTGAAAAAATTATGACTTTTCCTAACACTGGTGACTTCTGTTTGGAAAGTTTATGTTCTTTAGTCACTCGAGGAATGTTGAAAATGACCGTAAGGTTGCACATGCTCATTGCACTGATGTCTTTCGGGGTCTTTGAATATGGCTATTAACGACAAGTTTGCAACTGCAATAGTAATTGAACGTCGAATTGTCATACTCACTTTGTGTTTCCTAGCCAACGAGAATAGTCGCGTTTTGTATTTGCTATTAATAGGGTGCCCAGTACCTGGGATGGCAAAATTGATGTGGGAAAACCGGAGAAATTTAGTGGCGTAGTTATAAAAGATCAAAACCCTGGGAATTTTATGGGAAGTATGTAGACATTTAGCAAACGAGATACCCAGCCTAAAACGTCCCAGCGGATCATAGCTGCCGTTATGCCTTTTACTAAATATGTAGATAGACGTTTAGCAAATCGAAATGCTAAATATTCGCAATATTGCATTCAACATTTAACAATATACATAATATAACCTCTAGCTCTGGTTTCATTGCAACTTTCTATTTTCAGTTTTATACAAACAAATCGTCCTTTATAACTGGACAATAATAGGCGATTGGCTAAATGAGGTCAGATATCCAGAGTTTTCTAAATAGTTCCGAAAGGTGCCAGGTGATCCGAGCAAGGCTCGCTGCAATTGGTCCTGCAAGGAATTTGTGTCTGAGTAATATGGTAGTTCAGGCGATCCTCAGCCACAGGAAATATAAAGCACACCTGGAAAGTGCAAGAAGCGTTACCACTCAACACAGTATGGCCACGATGTTTAAGAACCCGACTCCGACCGCTTCCAGGCGGCGATCCCAACGCCACGGCGGTACGGTTCACTTGAACGCGTCCAGCGGGCACAGCTCATTCGTCTCGTAAAAGCTGAGCACTAGGACCGGGCAACGTCGGTCTCACGTCCTCGCATGAGTTAGTGAGATTGAAACTGTTTCTGTTAAACCTGGGAAAACCAGGAATTTCGGCCAAATATACCTGACAAAACCTGGGATTTCATGGTGGCCAGCCGCTGCGCACCCTGTATTAAACAACGACAGTAGCAAGGCTAATAACTCACTTCAAACATTTCGTGTATTGTAATGTACGGGGGGTATGCTTCACCAATTACATCATTATGCTTTTATACAGGGCTTCACTTCTGATTGTGTGCGATTAGAGATATACGTTGTGTACTATAAATTCAAAAATTATGTAGGGTTTTAAGTATCATACAATAATTGCCAAAACTTGTTTTTGCTATAACTTATTTTTTGCCTACAAAAGATAGTAATTTTGCAGTATAAAACTGTGATCCTTTATGTGATGTTAGGTCTAGATTGATTCGTCAGTAGTTATAATGTCTGGTCATAGATTGAAAAGCGTTTGTTAGCGTTCTTGTAATTAAGATAGGGTTAGGTTTTGATGTTTTGAGGAACCACAGACAGACGTTGCCGGTGAAGAAATTATCGCAACTGATGAACCAGAATCCGAACACGTCAGTGACGATACAGTGCGTCACGATATCAAAAGTTCGCAAGGCGAGCACATTGATCATGGTGCCAGCTCAAGTGGTAAGTAATGGTGATAATAATATGACTGACAATTGCTTTTCTATGTTAAAACATTCAAGGCAGAGGAAGCGAAAAGTGTCTCTAAGTTTGTTTTAGAACCTCAGTAGCTTCGTTCAAACCGCACGGCTTCTTGCAAACACTAAACGTTTATTTTTGATTACGTGGTGTTTATTTTGTTTTGCTTTATATAAATACAGTTGTTTGTGATCTGCCTTCGAGAACCCATGATAATGCAAAAAAATTTTCATTCATCAAAATTTGATTGACTAATTTTGTTTAAACTGTTCCCAATAAATTTTGAAAGTTACCGCATAGTGTCCAGTTATAGATGTTTATTATGCTAGAATTTCCTGAGTACTTCAAACACAGTGCGTTAGGGCCTTTCAGCTTTATTTATAATAATTAATCATGTAATCTGCAGATGAAATAAAAACCAACCAATATCTGCGATTTTATGAATTAATTATATTGGCACAGTTATGATACTATGTCTTTTTGTATTCGCCTGTCCACAGCTTTTTTATAATTATATGGTGTTTAGGAGCTCCAGGTTCATTCTCATTAGAAACTTCGAAGTGTAGAAGGGGTAACGAAATTTTGTTTTTATGCAACTCAGGTATTTTAACTTACTGTCTTACACATTTATTATAGAATTAGGCTATAAAATAGCGTTTTGGCATTAAAATTAGCTGTACTTATTTAAAAATATTTCGTATACAGAAAACATGAAATTGGTGACATTAACAAATCACGGATTTCGTGGAACTTGGGGGTCAGCAGAGGGCGGTTATTGCGAAAAGTCCGAGGAACATGGGAGATTAGAAAGTTGGTTTCCCTCCCCGCTATAGACAGGCTTGATGTAGTTATATTTTGCTATCGGTCATTTTATACATGTAAAGTGATTGTAGATAATTACATTTATTTAGCAATCGAAGCTGTGGAAATTGCCACCGATCCGTCGGAGCAAATTTGCATTGGTCAGCCGTCAACAAGCTCATTAATTCTTTCAACGCACGACATTTCAGCTTCTAGCGATCTCAGGTAAAACTGGCCATAATTTTTGCTTTATATTGCTGTATAAATTGCCAGCGATACTTCGCAGCAAAGTGGTCTTGGCCAGCCATCAACAGGCTCATTAAATCTTTCAACGCACGACATTTCTGCTTGTACCGATCTGAGGTAAAATAGTCCACAATTTTGGCACTATGTTGCTGTAGAAATTGACAGCGATACTTCTCAGCAAATTGGTGTTGTTCAGCCGTCAACAAGCTCGTTAATTCTTTCAACTCGCAACATTTCTGCTTCTAGCGATCTGAAGTAAAATTGTCAATTTGTTTGACACTATATATTGCTGTATGATTTTTTATAATGCAAAACGCTATGTAGCTTTATCGTAGAGTCTATGATCATTAAGTGCGTGCATATTACTAAGCTATGTTAATTTTATAATAAACTGTCGATGAATATGGAGATTCCAAGTATATTGGCCACTAAAATTAGTTGTTTTTGCCACCTGTAGAGTACATCCTATCTTTGTATCGTGCAAATATTTTGTGGTATAGCATGTTTTTGTGGATCTATGAAGCGACTGATAATCTTATTCGAATTGGCTTTAAATTTGCGGCATCAGTATCTCAAAATGATTGGCGTTTGTTTCTTGATTTATCAAATCGCGCTATGTCTTTCGTAATAGTACAATTGTAGCAAAGCCTGCTTTTAAAAAACAGAAAAGCAAATGGTGCTTGTTACAGATACAGTAATCGTAGTTACTCATAGAGAAACCAAAAACCCCTGACAACGGAGTTTGTACGTAAAATAAAGAGTAACCATAATTTACAGTCATGTTTCTTCTACTGATTAAGGCGAATTTTGTGTTTTCCAAGTTTTTTTCAATACGTTCCCGGTGTGTAATTTTGGTGCCTATATGTTTGTTAGGTCGTCCGTTGGGGGCGTTTATTTTTATTTTTTCGAGATTTTACTGGCCCGTCCACAGTGGGAGGGTTGGTGCCCCCTTAAACTTTCCAAATTCCCTCATATCCGTCCTCCCACGACTCGGCCGAAACTCCCCATGTTCTACTAATTCCAAAATTTTTTATGTCTGAAAATTTATGTTTTTTGTTTGCAGATTGTTTTTAAACATTAAACAACCATTATTTAATACTAAAATATCGTTTTTAGCTTGAAAATACATTCAGTGTAGTAAAAATGTATGAAAATATGGAAATATTTAGTATTTTTAAACAAAATTTATTCCCCACTTTTAATTTTCTCCCTGAGTATTAACATGGGGCTCCCCGAAGTTTCCCCCCACCCCCACTTTTTGGAGGGCTGTAGACAGGTCAGCTTTACATGTGTGTACACAACATTTGAAGAAAATTTTTTCACGTCGGAGATTTAAAAATAAGTTGTTGATATAGGCCTAGTGGTTAGCGCTGCCACAAAACTGGGCCAAAAATTCTAATGTTTTATACATGATGTACAAAATATAAGGGTGTTGATTGCAAAATATTTTTACATTTTGGGGCATAACTCGATAACGCGGTGAGATATATAAAAAGGTTTTCGACATTTCATTTGCACGTCCCTTGATCATTATGATGACCTACTCCGATGGCTCAATCTATAAAATTGGTGCAGTGGTACCGCTATAACAAATGCACATCCGGCGTTTTTGAGCCCAAAAATACGATTTTTGCACGGTTTTGAGACAATAACTCGATTTTAATGTCAAAATTGAAAAAATAATCGAAAGATTAAGTTGGGTAACCTTACTTGCTTGATATTTTTGTATAATTTCTTATGTCCATCTTCATAATTCGCGGAGAAGAAGCATTTTGAAGGGTCAAAAATTCTATTTCTGGATCTAATGGTGTCCCAGTAGCCCAAATTTCGCTGTCAGCTCCCGTTTGAAGCCCTTAAATTAATTTTGGCTGGGTAAATTGTTGTTTGGGTGTCAGATACTAGGTCGGGGAAGGTACAGTTTATTTTTTGAACAGCCTAATGATGGTTTTAGCTCTACTAGCGCCCTAAAATCATCAGAGGGAATCTATCCATTAGTTTCAAAAGTTTTTCTATCTTGAATGAAAAACATTTTCGTGCTCAAACGCGTAATTTTTCCACCGCAATGTTCTTGCACAGTACAGTGCACCAAGCCCAACACACCATAGACCATTGTAATAAACTAAAAACAGTGGAACATTTTTCCACGCAGCGACCTGCAACATGTCTCCAGTCTGATAAGGAAAGAATGCACTTCTCACAGCAAAACTATTGCCATAACGTATTACCTCGGTATTTCATTATTCAGAGCGTAGTGTAACATAGTGGAGATTGTGTATTGCAGGGGTGAAATCTTTTAAATTCTGTGTGTGTATGTGTGTGATCGGCCATAACTCGGGAACGACTTACTCATTTTCATGATCTTGGAGTCCTTCGAACCGACATAGTCGATTTACCGTGTACTTTCCCGAGCGTATTTGATTTAAGGTGTGGCTCCGCGGTCAGGTGTCAAAACGAGGTTTTTTACACATTTTAATATCTTTCACCGATTCAAGGTTATTTTTATCTTAGCTTTCGTATTTTTTATCTCGTTGATTTTATTTCATAGTAAAATGACAAATACCGATGCCTCGTTTTTTCGATTAAAGCTCCGGTTTTGGAGTTATGGGGTTTAAGCAGGGAATAACCGGAACAGGGACCGTCCATTTAAACCGGATCCGGAACCTGGTTTCGAAATCTATATATAGTAAAACAGATTAAGGAAGAAATGCAGGTACAGTGGATTTAAAATGTGTTAAAAATGACTTTTACATTAAACTTAATGTATTGTGATGGTATTATTGCATTTCTGGAATTTTAAAGAGACTGCGGAAGCTAAATAATATTTATTTATCGATCAATATGCCAGTTTTTGGACCCTCAGAGCAAAAAATGTCTTCCACTATACATCCTTACCTATATTGCGTCAAAATGAATGTGCTTGCATGGAGCGTAGAATATAGAGTTTCGCTCTGTTTCCAGTCGACTCCCTTTAGTACACATACGTTTGTTACATGTTATTTTGTAGTAAACTTGACATTATTGTTTATATCGTTGTAAGATAAAAATAATAGAAGGTATACATGCTATAATTTTCTGATCAGTAGTCAGAGACACTGTTTAGGCTAGCGTTGGGCGACCAGTGTCCGTCTCTTGGTGATAATGATGATAACTTTCTAATCACATTGTTATAAATGAGACCAGCTGTTATACTGCTCGCACAGTTTCAATGAATACAATTCTTTGCCACGGACGTAGTTTCTGGCTGCGTTGCAGATAACGTTACTTTACTTCAATGTAGACTGATTTACAAAGTTTGCAAGCGCACTGGCTTGTGCTTGACGCAATTTATGTTAGCCAAGCTTACAGCTTACTTCTACATAATCCATACTCTGTTACCGAGTTAGACCGGTTTAAATCAAACATACCCCGCATACTTCTGAATGTGTAAAATAGCTGCTACAAGCATCGACCTGACTTTGTTTTGTTAACCAAATCCTGCAGGTTAACATAAAAATTCCTGCAGAAATTATGTGTCCCACTTACGTTTCACACTGTAAATTGCTGAGTTAATCTTTTATTTTGCTTGGTTGTAGTGGAATTGGATCATTGTCTATAATATTACGTAATGTTTCGACCATACATGAAGCAAAAATGTGGAAAATGTCTTACAAAATTTTTTAAATCGGGATTCCGGTTCCGGTATAGTTTTTGTCCTTTGCCGGAACCGCAACCGGAACACGATTCTCGCCGGAACCGGTATTCCGGTTACTCCATGGGTATCCTCGTAGTATCTCGACTCAAAATTCGTAAATTTGTGCCGACATTCTGGGCGGCTAAGAAATTTCACTTCGGGGTTTCCGGGCATGTGAAACTCATTGCCGGTGTTGGTTTTGCCCTACAACCCATAGTTCCATGGGTAGGGAACATGGCGCACTCATGGTTCCTCGACCCAGAATTCCTAATTTTATTGCGACGTCCTGGACGGCTGATAGCTTGCACTTTGGTATTTCGGGCATGGAAAACTTATTGCCGGTGTTAGTTTAACATGCTTCACCACGCTTTGCAATCTCGACAGAGTTACTAGTAATGTAAGAGCATTTTTGACCGGCAGCCCTACTTTACATAGCCAAATAAGCACCACTTACATTATATTTTTCCAATAATTTTTTGTCAAGAGCTTGTTTTCCTTATGGATGTAAAGAGCTTTTTCCCTTCTAGTGTAATAAAGTGTTACATAGTAATATGTAGTATTATATATTTGTTCAATCTGAAAGCAATTGGATTAAAGTTGAGTATGTTTGTATGTGTCACTACTAAAACTGAAATATATTTTCATAAACGCAATCGAACCATCAGTCCAGCTTTTTTGTTATAATGAGTTTAACAACATAAATTTGTAGTTTCGTCTTAACTTACTCGGCTGCTCGTTGCTGACGTGGAATGGTTCATTTGCTAGAATAATGAGTATTAGAGTTTGACCCAACGTCGCTTATAGAGTTGCAGCCGGGTCCGGGTATTCCGGGTATTTTTCGAAGAAAAATCCGGGTCCGGGTATTTACCTCCAACAAATTCCGGGTCCGGGTCCGGGTATTCTTCCAAAGAAAATTCCGGGTCCGGGTCCGGGTCCGGGTCCGGGAATTGTAAAAATACCCGGACCAAAGTTCAACAGTGTTGCTGTTGCCATATATACGCATTGAGCAAGGGCGTTGGATCATGTAAAGCGTTGAAATGAAACAGCATTCGTTTCTTGATATTGCGTTTGTACCTGATCGCGTTCGTTAGCGTGTAGCAATAATTGCGTTCCTTTGTGCAAAAAGCTAAGGACAAAAATAAGGTGGTTAGGGCTGGCAATCGACTCCGAATGTTTTGTACCTAAGTACTATATATACGACGTATAGCACGAGAGTAACAACGCATGGTTTAGAAACCGAGACTGAAAAACCTTGTGACAGTTCGTACGTTGTTAACGCCTTGCAAAGATATGTAAACAAGCGAGTATATTTCTATTTTAGAAGCGAGCCTAGGAATTTCAGTATTCTCGCCTCTAGTAGGTGCGCATCTTCTCCATTGTTTCGACATTATGGCCCTAGCTATTTTACCCCCTTACAATTTTTATTCTCTCGTCAACTTCTGGGTATTCCGGGTATTTTTGTTTCAAAATTCCGGGTCCGGGTATTTGCCTCCAACAAATTCCGGGTCCGGGTATTTGCCTCCAACAAATTCCGGGTCCGGGTCCGGGTATTTCTTTCCAAAAATTCCGGGTCCGGGTCCGGGTATTTCTTTCCAAAAATTCCGGGTCCGGGTCCGGGTATTTCTTTCCAAAAATTCCGGGTCCGGGTCCGGGTATTAATTTTTAACTTTTGCAACTCTAGTCGCTTAGTCTATCTGTTTGTAGAGCACTATGAACGCCGATGAGAGCGTGATACTGTGAGTACAGTGATAACTCAGGAATGTAGTTTACTATTGCGGAGTGACAAAGTTTTATATTGATTGATGCAGTTTTGGTGGCTTATGTGTTTATACGATTGTCGGTGGATACCGTGCTTGTTAATAGTGGGACCTGTGTAAGGCTTGTTTTCTATAGAAGCAGAATATGCATTTGGTTAACACAATATGCAGACCAGAAGCGTTACTGTTTTGGATACAATGGTTTGTAATTAATCTTAGAGTGTCGGAATTTTTTGAGTTAATATCCTTTGTGTCTTAACGTTTTATTTGTGTCAAATTTCAGTTTGCTGACAGAAAGCGAACTTCAACTCGGCAAAATTGCACCTGTGTGGATTCCGGATAAAGATTCTGATCATTGTATGTTATGCGAAGCTAAGTTCACTGTGACTAGACGCCGTCATCATTGTAGAGCTTGTGGTCGAGTGAGTTACTAATATGTAAACGATACTCTATCTGTAGGCGAAGATTCAACACGAAAGTTCCATGCTATATAGTATGTCATATTCTGCTCTAGTATCTCGTAAGCCATCAGGTCATCATTATGCTTAATTACTTGTAGCGCGGTGTGTGTTCGATATACCACCATAACGCCAATGCAAACCCTGAAGCCTTATAATGTCTGTCGCAAAACCTAAAATAATTTGTGTAAACTCCCGGAAAACAGCGTATACCGAAGCTTTCGGTAATTCGCCGGCGGTTGATTTCTTGTTCGTCGAGGGCAGGTGCCGACTATTATTCCAAAGGCACACAGTCTCGGTTTTCTTTTTAGATCCTCCCATAACGAGTTTCAGTTGATCGATATTAGTATTCGAGCTGCATCCCCATTTTGTGGGAAGTGCCAAAGCATTGTGCTCCACAGTGTCGTTGTCATGTCCAGACTTAGTGCATGCCTGGGTTTCAGCGACGTTGATTTGTTGAAACACCATCCTAGCAAAATGTACTTTTCATAAAATATGAGTTCAGCTGTAACGATTCGTTCTTTTTTGGCAGATTTCTTTGTTTCGCATTGCTGGGGGAGGGATCATAGTGTTCTGAACCTTGGATTACCATTCTTCTTTTAATACGTGACGTCTTATTTTGGATTTAGCATTGTTAAGGTAGATTGAAACGATTTTTGTGGCTTCGTACTACCAATGCTGGCGAAGTGATCAACGGGTTGGTTTCCTCGCAGCATGTCGCTGCATCCAGAGACTCACTGGAGCACTATTTGAAGTTGCTTATTATCTAAGAGAAAGGTTTGCTATGCTGCGCCATATCATATCCGCATATGTATGACTTCATATCCGTAAGCAGATGTATGACTTTGCGGAACGGCTGTACTGCTGCCAAAACATTCAGGTTTATAGCTGGAGCCGTGAACGAGAATTTGAATTCCTATGTATTGATGCTATTAACGATGTAAAAACCACTGCAACCTCTTTACGTAGAACTTATAATGGGGCCATCGGTGTAGATTGATAGGTCAGCGGGTAGGAGCTGGACTATTGTTTCCATGGTGAAATTTTTGAGGTGTTTAGTAAAATGTACTGCCTTGAGAGTTTGTAGCTGTTAAAAGTGACTGTGTTCCAAGCAGCAGGGAATAACCGGAACCAAAACCAGCAACCGGAACCGTCCATTTTGACCGGAATCTGGTCTTATAGTAACACAGATGACGGAAGAAGTGAAGGTACAATGGATTTAAAATGTACTAAAAATAATTTTACATTAAACTTAATTGCGTATTGCGATGGCATTATTGCCTCTCTGGGGCTTTGAAGAGACAGATAACTGCTAGTAATGTTTATTTATCTACTAATACGTAGGTTTTTGGACTCTCTGAGCAAAAAACGCCTTCCACTATGCAGTCTTTCACAAGTTGCGTCAAACTGAATGTCCATTGTTATAACTAAACATGATTTCATGGAGCGTAGACTCTAAACAATTTCCCTCTGTCTCCAATTGCCTACATTTACAACACATACGTTGTACGATATGGTTCTAAAGGACAATAAAGGAAGGTATAATATAATTTTCTAATCAGTGGTCAGACACATTGTTTAGGCTAGCGTTGGACAACCATTGCCCGTCAGCTGGATTATGATGATTTTCTGAATGCTATAAATGAGACAAACTGCGACATTGATCGCACAGTCTCAATAAATTACCAAGATCGCAGTTTCTGGCTACGTTGCCGATATGTTACTTTACTTTAAGGAAAATTTATTTACAAAGTTTACAGGCGCATTGGCGGGGCTTGACGCAATTTATGTTAGCCAAGCTTACAGCTAAGTACTTTTAAATAATCCATACTCTGTTGCAGAGTTGGACTGACTTAAGTCTAACATACCCCGCAGACTTCTGAATGTGTAAAATAGCTACTACAAGCATTCAGCTTGTTAACAAACTCCTGCAATGTTAAGATGAAAAATTGCTACTGAAATTATGTGTCCTACTTACGACTGCAATTTACTGAGTTAGTCTTATTTTGTTTGGTTGCATTGTAATTTGGTCATTGTGTATATATGTTTGGAACACAGATGAAGCAAAACGGTGGAAAATTTCTAACGAAATTTTTAAACCGGAATTCCGGTTCCGGTATTGGGTTTTGCCTTTTGTCTAAACCGCAGCCGGAACACGATTTTTCTCCTGGCAGGTATTTAAATGTTGCAACAGAGGACTTCTCTTGGCAGATTCAACAAACCACAGCTTTGCGACACCGTTTAAGTACATTAGTTTCAATCCAGTCGGTTGGCTGTGTTTTACGAATAGGGTCATTTCACGCTACGATGACCTTTTGGTCGGAGGGGGGGGTAAAACTGGATATTTTGGCCAGTAGCACGTAAACGTGCAGGGAACTGGTAAAAATGTTATTTGCGCTAGGAAGCGTCATTAGTTAGCTAGTTCAAACAAAAAATTTTTCGGCTTTACGCACGCCGTAAGAAGCTGGACATCCACATAAGTCCCAAATTGACAAAAATCGTAATGACTAATTTTTCGACCTCTTTTTTTCGGGTAGTGTCGTGGTTCCGTGCTCGAAGTTATGGCCCAAATTCTTTTCTATGCAGGATTAGTCAGGTCTACACAACATTTTTAATTGCTCGATTTTCAAATCTACTCCAATCATGGAGAGTGACAGCTGTCGATATGGCATGAACCCCAGTTTTACCCCCCGACCAAATTCTTTTTTTGGTCATTGCTCGTTACTTATGCATGGTACATAAACGTTGTTCATATATCATACCTGTCCCCTGGGTGCCTTTTGAAAAAATATTAACCCAGGTGCTTGCTGTTACTTACCCCAGCGCTAGGGTCAAAAGGTCGATTTTAGCACATTTGATTACCCCCCGACCGTTGCTAGTTAGGGGTATGGTGGAGTCAGTAGAAGTCAATTGATTTGTCTGTTATGGTTCTTTCCAATCACGAAGCGAATGGTGAAACGACCTGAGCTCTATCTCGTTCCCGACCTGTTGATCTCAGGCTTTTACCCACCCCCGACCACACTTTTACCCCCCCCCCTCCCCGACCACCACCAAAATGTGGAAAAATCGAACATATGATGTTATTTCGAGCAAATTTCACGCTTTTGGTTCATAATACATTGTGGCAATACATTTCGACGACATATGTCGCAAAATTATTTTTTGAAAAATTCTAAATTTACCCCCCCCCCGACCATGATTCTCTCAGGCATGTACACTGGCAGTTGATATGGGCTGCCATTTTGTACCCCTCATAGTGGAAATTGTGGTATAGAATATCTTACATATACACGTTTTGATTTCATATATATCATTGATCACCATAAATAACCATAATTACCCTACCAACACAGGGTTCTTGCAGCATTCTGACATATTTATCACAAATATTTAAACTTTGCATAACGCTCCCAGGTTGATTTTTCAATCAATAGCTATCATTTTATAGGCCACTTGGTTTTCATTAATAACCAAGTAAAATGACCATGTAAAAGTGTAAAATATAAACCAATATGACATAAAAAAGCTAAATTTTGATATCAGAATTCCCCTTTACTTTTCAAAGCAATCATTC
>JASANE010012938.1:0-37253 GCA_030248225.1 Trileptium ribeirensis
GTTCTTCGTTCAGTTACGTACTGGCAGCAGCGTAGACCAGGGTTGTTCTCGGGTCACATCGACGCTCGCCGGTTGTTTGGGTTCAATTGGCAGGTTAATACTATCCGGTTAATCCATACGCTAAGTATTCCGATCGAGTGCGGTTACGTAAAAGAAGGAAGTAGAGAAAATTACTGAAATAGCTTACCTATTTACCAAACGAATTTCGTGATGATACAGCTTTAGTTATGTGACGGTGTTATTAGAAACACAACACAATTGCGAAATTTAGAATTATAGGACAAATATCCGTCCACTGTTACTCGGCAAACAGCTGTGAACGCAGTCAGTTGCGACGACATTTACACAAACATTCATATTGCGCCAGCTTAGAATTTGAAAAAAAAACAGTGTAAGGTTCACTACATGTCTCGAATTACAGTTATATATTTCAGAATTCCAGTTACGGCGGCTTCTTGTGGAGCGGCAGGTCCTCTGGATGCGTATTTGAAAGCTAGCTAGCGAACCCGTTCGATACGACAGTTGCCACTTTCCTTACTCTACAATGTTCACTGGCGAACGTCTGAAGTTATGTTCATCAATTTGGCTCAGTCAATAGGACCCGGGCGGGTAGGTGTTTGTCAGTGATAATTGCGTCGGGCAAGCATGAGCAGTACTTTACTTTTCCTAGAAATTACTGTTTTCTCAATTTGACATATTACATAAGTAGACCACTGCCGAAGCGCCCATGCGTCTTCTAGTGAAACCCGGGTCAACTAGAATAAATTGGGTCGGTTCTGCCGTAATTAGAATCTGACTCATTCTCTATTAACTGTTACCTGTACATTTCAGTTGTGCGGATAATTTATATAAATTATATCAGGGAATCAAATATTAGAATCCTGGAGGAAAAGTATATATCACATAACATATATATAAATTATTTATGTACATTTATTATTTTCTACTTCAATACAAATAAAACTATGTACCGATCTTCGTTTTGTTGTACCACATTGGTTAAAGTCGATGTTCATTTTGAAAAATGTATCTTTTCCTTCTCCGTCAAAAAAGCAGCCATCTTTTTCAGAATTGCCGAACGTAAACACAGCTCCTTCGAACGGATTTCGCGTCGTTCCGTTGATTGCAAAAAAGCCTGCATTACACTCAATGCCCAGCGGCACTTCGATTGTCGATTCTTTAATGTAAATAAATTAGTGTTACTGAAAGCTATGAAATACTGGATTGACGTAAAGCAAGTTTTGTTGCCTATATTTAACGACAACTGCTCCAGAACCTGCAAAATATTTTTAGCCAACAAAAACTGGCCTATTCTCGTTTGTGATTGTCATTTTATGTAAGTATGAATGTATTTTACTTTAACTGCTATGTACGCGTTAAATTAAAATAGATAAGCATAGTAGATTTAAAGCATGTGAATTCAATCTGTTTCATGTCAACTTTACAGCTACAACTATATTTAACTGTATTATCGTCGATCTTGTCTACCAAAAAGAACGATTTCCTATTTCTGGCACAAATAATATACCAACGTTACAACATTTTTCTGCTCATATAGAATTTAATGGTTTTCGCACTACGGTGTCGTCGGCAATTGGGATTTTGTCCCACTGTAGCGAAAACCATACAATACAAATCGTATCAAATCGTATGAAATGTTATTGCGGAAACTGAGGACTTTATCGACACCGTCCATCAAATGCAGTTCGGATTATAGTGCGCTTGCGACTGTTGGTTATTGACTAGATTGGGTCACTGATACCACAACCTGCCGTCGACAATGGATGGCTGAGACCCTAAATAGCAGCCTAAGTATTGGAAATACAAACACCTTTATTGAGCAAACTTTAACTACAGTATGTACCTATTATTACTTCTTACGATTGGCCAAACTGCCGCAACGTCTTCATAGATAAGCATAGTCATTCCCATAATATCAAATTATGCATAGAGTCTGTCAGCCACACATACGACAAGTGGTAAATTTTTTTCGCCCACAATTTGAGCTCAAAATTGGAAAATGTTAATGTACCATAACAAAAATGTAACAAAAATTGCAAAAAATTTAATTCTACATATAAACTGACTATTCTGTTATAAAATAAGGCTCTAATAACATATTTGTTATAAGCTGCGTATTAGCGCTTCAAAACACTTTGGAATATTCAACTATGGTGCTGCCTAGTGCGGGGGAGTGTACAGTGCTGGTTCACCTCTTGGTTATGTCAAACAACCCAGAAATTTAAATTATATTGTTTCATACTTAACTATCACTTTGGAACTAAATGCATTAAGATTCACTTGATAGGAGTAGGCGGATTCTTCAATAAAATTTATAAATTAATATTTCAAGCATAAAAGTAAAGTTAGCATTTGGAAGTTATTTTTAGAGTCCATAAATTTGGTTACTTTTACTTCACAGAAATACGCGGCAAGTTATTTCAAGAGCATTGTTTAAAGATTGTCCAGTTTTTAATTCTTCTATAAATAAGTAAAAGCAATAGTTAGCTTTGCATTGAGTTCGTAAGTACTTTGTAGCGACGCTCGTCTGTATTTATATAAAAGTCTTAATATACTTTTAAGGAAAATAAGTTAAATTTTTATCTATGCCTCTTTAGTTCCTTGGTTATAATTTTTTTGTTTTAGATAGGGAAAGATGTTTTATTTAAGAAAAGTGAACGAAGGTTTTCATGCTAATTATTTTTTTCAGGTTATTTTTAACTGTCGTATTATAACATGAACATTGTTAAAATTCTGTAAATAATATATTCTATACCTTCTCCTTTTATGGTGAATGGAACTAGTCCATTATCAATCGGAAGTGTCTTTACTGGAATAAAGCATAAAGCTGCCTAAACAAAAATTTATATTAGTAACTGCGGTAAACCAAAATCTTGTATGAAGTTAACAACGCATAATATCCAACAGACGAATTTCTGTCTCAATGCACGTTTCACTGAATAATGCGCGCAAGGTGGCGTAATATTTTGGTGTTAACACGCAAGTGCGCTTAGTAAGCACAGCAATTCACTGCGAGTAAATCATTGGCTTCGAGCGCAGAGTGTGCATGAAAATTATCGGCACTTAGTTTCTCATAACTATAATAGAATAATTCTGTTATGAACATTCTACGGCGCATAACTTTTTAGTTGAGGTACAGGGTTTCGCACGTGGCTTGAAAGTTACGCACACCAAAATGCTAGCTAAAAATTAAACTCAACTACGTGCCCGTAATTTCAAAGCTATGCGCTATTCTATGCCCGAAATATCATATTACGCGCATTTTACATGTTAGCAAAGCGAGGATTTGCGCATAACAAATTTTATACGCGTTTGCTTGTGCGTAAATCTCTTTCTAACCGTCATTATTTGCCCGTAAATATAAATTTACACATATTTTGTTCCGAACAGGCTGTTGAGTAAACTTCAGTTGAAAATATGTTACGCACGTTAAAATGCCAATAAGCAAAGTTTACGTACATCCGAATGTGCGTAACTACTACACACATAAAAGAGTCCGTGAAAAATTTGCCCAGCGTTGCGCGCAGTATTCTGTTAAAGCTGCATAATACCAAATAATAGTTAGTGCCTGGGTTTGATACACGATTTTCTCGAGGACAAGAATCAAAATGCCCATCATTTCAAGTAGCGATGTGATGGAGTTCAAATCAAGTGGTTTCTCATATTATGATGGTGTCAGTGTACTAATATTTGGTTTCCAAAAGCATGGTTATAAATGCACAATAATTCAAAAGTTGTATGGTAACAACTATTTATAAAATGATGATAATTAATGATGTGCTTAAATTTTGGAGCAACATACAAATGATAACAGCGACGCAGTACATTGTGAAACAGAGTAAAGTCTTTCATGTACGAATGCGTGGTAACATACAAGTACTACCAAAAATACGAGCAAAAACTGAACAAATTATTGGTAACAGAAAAACTTTGCATCGAAAACGTATTTGGGCACTATTTTTAGTCTGTGTAGATGATAGTGTGACACTGTCGATATCATGAAATGTTAGTTAAAGACATAGGGAAAATTTAAAGCCAGATCACTTCATTGTTGTAGACCAGCGTATGCTAAAGAAATTAAGGCTGATTTTTTACTGGGCACATATTGGTATTTGCTCGTGTTTTGTTATGGTCTGAGAAACAACGTCGGAGTAGCTAAGTGGTCGGTTAACTTGACTCTAACCCAAAAGGCTCGAGTAATCGTGCCACTAACAGTTCGTTTAAACGCTGCTCGAAATACAATATATTACATGAAAGTTAAAGGATTAACGAAAATTAAATGCACAGCTTGTGTAATTCCATAGGGCATATGGTGTTTCTACTGCAACTAAATACAATACAGAGTATTGCGTTCAATCATTTCGTTATTTATAATATGTTTGGCCGTGGGTTGTTATTCGTCCCTGTTTTTAGTAGGCCAGGATCGAGTCATCACGACGGCTACTGTTGTTCTGTGGTACTCAAACTACAGTTTCATTCATGATACCAATGACTTAACGATCCCTCGGTCTGTATAGATGATGTGTTGCCAGCATCTTTCTTTTGAAGAATTTAATGATGAATTTAATTTTGCTTAATTTTCGCTGTTGGAAATGCCATTTAAAGCGCTTAATGTAGAAGTGGAATTATTTTAGGATTTAAATATTTTTGAAATATTTTAAATAAGTACACATTCTAATCAACACAGTCAGTATTTGTTTCATTGACGCAATAACATACATACTGAAAAGGCTTGATTATCAATAATAAGTTAGGAGGACCTACCAACGTTATATCTAAAAATGACACGGTCGACAAATTAGATATATTTTATAACATAATGAGTAACTTTGACTTTGAACACGAATAACTCTGAAGATCATAGTTGTGCTCATAAGATCATAAACATTGGGAGCGTTCACACTGCGTCCTATAAGGATTATAATACAATACAATATAATAATACAATTATAAATTCATTGTTGTTGTTGTTGTACTACGCGGTCGTCTTTGCCGCTTATCTGCAACATGCAATGACCCTAATGTGCTAAATAAGGTCTGATTGCATTTGATTCCGATCCGATTTGTGCGCGTAATTTATATAGAATGTGACTTTGCATCTGATCCGACCCGATCCTATTAAATCCAATTCGATTCGACCCAGCATGCAGAACGCTGTCGAACCCGAACCATATGTAGGATAAAACAACATATACATCTACTTTTCATATACATACTAGTATACGGTGCGTACAGTGTTTGATCATGTTGGCTTAGATCGGATCAAATAAAATGTTAACACGGCTTTAGGAACATAATGAAACTTTGCAAATACTAAATTATAAGGTATTTACTGTGCGTTTTTGCCCAGTAGGTGATAAATTCTCCCCTTCACGCGAATTATAAACTTATGTTGAGAATATTTTGTTACAAAGAACATTACCAATGAACAAAAGAATTGGATATAGATCATATCGATACAGTACGACGCCCTGAACAAACCACAAGTATGTTTTGTGAGAAGGTAATTAAAAGATCAATAAATTCTTATGTCTGAAATATAATGTTACAACTCAAATCGTTAGCACGAATCTCAAGAAGTCACCTACAATAATAGTACAGCCCTGATGGTATCATATAACATGCGGTGTCTGTCAGATTTTTGTATAGTTTCAATCTATCACTTCTTCTACGGACCGAACACAGATACAGTATAATGTGTGTACATAGTGAAATCAAGTGTGGCATGTCAACAAATTCACTAGTATAGACAGATTGAACGGACCAAACGAACATTTTATTGCAATAGCATTTTCAGTACAAGCACAGTCACTCTACACACTCTCCACAGTAGTTGTTTTTCTAATGGAAACAGCAAAGCCTAATGCATTTAACAAGGTACAGTGGTATTGGTGTCTACAGGTGTTTGGGAGCTGCCCGTAAAAATCATACTCCAAACCGAATTAACCCGCCGACCCGGCGAAAGGGGCTGAAGATAGAGGCGGACTTTGAAAAAATATAGAAAATAAGAACAAATTTGCAAAAATGGTGAAAAATTTCAGGATAATAAAGAGAACATTGGCATACAATTTTGCAAAACTGTGAAAAATTATGAGCTTCTAAAATTTTTAATGTTCAACTACCCGCACCCACCCGCCGTCGTTGTGCACGGCGTAGGTCGATGTCTGGTGGATGTATTAAATTCTGTTATTATATTATCCAGAAATTTTATGATATCACAGGAATTTTTGACACACATATTATATGTCAAGAATGTATAGGTTAAAGTATGTTTTCAGCGTTTTGATTTGAAATCAATCCTATTAAAATTCTCTAATTTTAATTTTAAAATGGTGTTTTATAGCGACATGTAGTATCATTGTTGGAAGCAACGCTCATCATTTTATGACGAAGCATGGTCCACTATGCCAGAAACAATAAACTCATCATAAGCATAATTTGTGCCTGTATTTCATACACATGCCCTGTTCGAATGGAAACGCAGAAAAATTATAGCGCTGCGGTCATTTCAATGGAAGTAAAAACATTTTTTAAGGAAACGAATTTTGATAGTAATCGAAACATTTTAAGGCTAATTTGAAAACAAATGTTAAAATCTTATAAACTGGCAAATTTAGAACGACTAGTGCTAAGAGTGGCTAAAATAAAAATAACAGTTGAATATATTTTTGAAAACTGTTCATGGAAAATTGGTCGGAAGTTTATTTTTACAGATTAATATCTAAGCTGTTTGTTTTAGCTTAGTACACGCTATAGAAGATGTGTATATCGGCCTTGATTGTTAATCATATCCGTAGCACATCATAGCATCATAAACATAATCATATGTCAATAGATGTTAATTACTTAAATCTCAAATTGGGGTGCCGTTTATGCTAAATGTAACTAATTACTTAATATGAAACAAGACAATCGCATTTACCTCTGCCACATTTTTCGTTATGCGGGATCTACCATAAAATGTCCAGCGATATGGTTAAATCAAAGCTTAATTCCGTTCCATTTGTAGATTTAAAACCAGTTTCATTTGTGATTGACTAGATTTCGCATCTGGCGTCAAAAATGGTTTGGAATTTACCCAAATAAATTTGAGTCAAATTAAATTCTCAAAATTGATATCAAATGGTGAACTCGTAGTTTTAGTCACATGAATTTAAAACCACTTTGTACAACTAAATGTGTAAAACTAATTCTGTCTCATATATGTGTGTTGAGAAACTGAGGTAAATAAGTTTCAAAAGCATGCCGTAAATAAGAATGCTGTGATTTTTGCAACGACAAGAAGGGCATAGCCATGAGACCCGTGCAAATACGGTTGCTTTACTGTACGACGTTAGATTTAATAGCATCAGCATCAGTGTTTTGAATCCTCGACTAGTAGTTATGCACCGTATATAATATAAATATAAATATCAGTAGTTATGCACTGTATATAATATAAATATAAATATCAACTTAAATATAAATATATCAATATAAATAAATATATATATCAACTTAAACTGCAATATTTGTCGGTACCTATACTCAGCTACAGTCTATATTATAGTGAAATTCATTGCGAGATTTCTGAAAGTGCAAGCTGCCATAGATATGGATTAAAAGCAAATAATAAAATACGTTCAAATTGTCATGTCTCTTAGAATGTTACGACTTATAGAAACTTTAGCGTTAAACTTTTGGGTTATTACTATGTGTGCTTGTCATTCGACTATCAGAAATATATCTGGCCTATATCTGCCATCGACTGAGTTGTCCGTTGGGAAGTATTGAGCAAATGAGATGTAAAGCCTCTGTTATTAAAAGCGCTGCTATTTCTATGGAGGTATTTGTCAGCCAATTTAGGCTGAATGTTCGGCATTCAACATGAGGTCGGCTGTAGTTTCTGGTACATATTTGGTGTCCTCAGCTGTCTGTAGTATGCCAGAGTTCATAGCGGAGGTCCAAAGTTCTAGAGGGAATTCAGGTGCTCAAAGGGATGGGCAGAGGAAGGGGGTAAGGTCGTCAGGATGATAAATTTTCGAAATTTTTGCAACTCAAAATTTTTTTAAATTGTTACAACCTTTGCCAACGTACTCAAGGGATCAGGCTACCTCTCTGGAAGGGTAATCGGCGAAGTCTCAAGGGAGGATCCGAGCCGCAGAGGGGTAATCCCTCGTCTCTATATATGAGTATGTATGCTTTAGTTCCTTAGTAGTGCATGAAACGCATTAATAATGCGTCCTTTCGTTAATTTGAAGCAGTTTCTTGACTGTTATGTCAGATCACTGCCTTAAAAAGCTTTCCAGACCCATAGCTTTATTTATGTTTGTACTTGCATTAGGACATTTGAAAGTGTTCGAAACAAAACAAAAATTGTTATTCTAATTTAATAATATAATATATTATAAAGAAATTTTTAGCATAATGAGCCTGCAATTCTTTGATGATCAGAAGATAGTAATATCCACTGCGCTGCAGCAACTACGAAAGATCTGTTATGACACGAATATTCTGCGCTAACACACCTTGGTCGCAATGATTTTCACATTCTGAACCTGCCAAACTGCTGCGACACATTTCTTTTAAGGAAAATACACTGAATCTCATGGTACATATTTCTACCCAGAATTATTTTTTGAAAGCCAAAATTGTACCGACGTTCCTTTGAATTATTCAGGCCCATGTTAAATGGTTAATCAATTAAACATCGCTTGGTCAAACTATAAATGGATGATGATGGTGCTACAGCAAAACAATTGTCTACAGTATAGACGGTGATGTCTTACCTAATTGATTATGCAGTGCATTTTAATTATTAAGTATTTTTTATTGCAAAAATATTTATACATTATGCTGAAGTTAAAAATTTTTCAATTTTCAAATGATGCTTGAGGCACTACAGGAAACGAAGTGAAGAGATTGCCGATTTATATATTGAGCCATTTGTTTATAACAGGCGATGAAATTGATTTGAAAACTTTGATAAAATAAAAACATTGCTGTCGACAAATTTTTCATTGCCACTCACTACGTCTATAGCACCAATTTACGATGCTAATAAAAAGTGAACTTCCGAAAATTGTTCACGATAATAATTGCGGCAAAAAACAATAGCAAACTTACCAAAAAGTCTTACTTTATTATATTAAGCAATCGGTGTTATGTAATTGTTAATATTTGTTACTAAATTGAAGTGCGTTTTAAATTAAAGTATGTAGATGTATTGGAAGATATAAATCTGCTACATATATGAGATACAGTGGCGCATTACGCCACCCAAAAGTTAGGGAGTACATGAGAAGTAGGGGAACAGCAACGGTAACTGGACCTTTTGAGAGTATAAAACTGCGTGACCATCTATATATAAACATTCCAGTGTTTGAATTTCACGATAAATCTAGAATTGACGTTCACTTGCATATATATGTACAATATGTATGAAATAGAGTTGCGCAGCACACTACCCATAAGTTAGGAATTCACTCAAAAGTAGGGGATAAATACGGAAGAATTACTGCGCTCACTAAAACTGCAAAGGTGCTTGACCATCCCAATACTGACATTCCAGATTGTGAATATTCACAATAGATCTAAAATTGCGATGCACCAATCTATGATTTTAAGACGCATCGAAATTTAATTATAATATAATCGAGTTATATACAGTGCTTGCTCACAAAAATGCTTACGCGTGTTAACGACGGTTGACTGACCAATATCTACATTGTATACGTGGATTCATATACAGGATGCAATGCTCTGACCGTTGTGCTAGAATAGTTAATCGTTTTTATCGAGTGTGATGCTGTTAGATCGTTTAAACTAAATCCGGGATGAAACCAATATGTTTACTCTTTCATATTTCAACTATGACGTTACATAAATTTGATCATTTTGGGACTATTTGGTTTGTCATATTTAACCCCACTGTATGAGCTAAAATTGTGCGGCTGTGGGAATTTAGTTTAGTTGTTTATCGATATGGACGAACGCCAATCAAAGCGATATACTATCCTGCAAATACACACTCGTATGTTGTAGACAAAAAGTTTAAAATAGCGGACTAATATGACTTTAACTAGGTCACTTTGACTAATTAACCTGCTTATGAAACTCTTACTATCCTTAGTGGACCAATGCTTTTTTAAATCCTACATGAAATCATTCCAGTGTCTACATGGTCCGATGTGGTGATATTTAAATATTGCTGCTAATATATCAGACCAAACTTGGGGCTTGAATTATGACTTCATATAATTGGTTTCGCCGTTAAATACATTTGTTGTCTGACGCTTATGTGCCGTGAAAAGATGATTCAAATTCGTCTGTGCGCCCCGATGTGCCAAACGGTAACCATAAAAGTTGACCGAAAAGATTTTAAGTAGTTTTATTATAAGTGAAAAAACAGTATTGAATCAATGTTTTGCGCGTGCAGATAAAATCTGAGCCACATTGGTGTAATCATTTGTAATCATATAGTTTGTAACAACGAAATTTACGATGATATGGCCCTAAATTTAGAGTGTTACACGAAATATTTCTGCATACAAAAGGTTCTTAGACCAAAATCACTGCCAAGGACGAGATAACAACGTGTACAATTATCGCGTTACGTGCAAACCTATGACAAATCGATTATCTAATATGTCTGTGGTATTGTTCAACTTCCACCTTCCAAAATTTTGAGCTAACGCATATACCTAGGGACGTGTAATATTGAACGCATCGTATGAAAACATAATCGGCTCCGCCAAATAGGTACTGTTATAACAGGTGTAGCAAATGTTTTACGCGGAATCCATTGTTGAAGATCACAAAATAATGCTGTAAAATTATTTTGAAAAGCGAACAATCGGAATGTACGGAGTTTCACTTAAAGAGAACTATGGACTGTGATGGTGATGCTTGGATACTAGAAAAAAGTGATTGGTAATCGCGTTTGTTCTTATGCGCGGTCATCTAAATGCGATGCCAAATCGCAAAATAGTGACTGTGAACAGGGCCTGCGCGTTGCTGCATCGCAAATAGTGTGCGCGTACATAAGGGAAAATCGTGATTTCTTGACGTTTATCGCTTTTACAATCGTGAACTGTGAACTGACTTGACAAAAGAACAGCCCAGGTGTATGCGGCTAAACTGTACTCACGCATAAAGCACAGATAAGTAGATATCTCACGGTTTTTATTAAAAGTTGGAAATATTGATTTCTGATTGTGTATGTTTTGATATAAATTTTCACTAAATTCTACAAACAATTTCAATGTAAATTGCATATCTGAACATTTAGTTATATTGAAACACAGACAAGTTAAACTTTACTTTAAGTAACGATATCACGAAATACTAGAAACTATTTCTGGTCTGCTGGATTTATGAAAATTGCTTTTATCGGCTAACCAGTTCAAACCATAAACAATAATCAGTTCATAAGCAACGATTGGCTCATACGTTTTCAATTCATGTAATGTTCTCACTCTTGACTCCTATACAAGTTTGTTTATTTATTGCGAAGCTATCGGTTACATGTATAGCGATTACTTTCGATTTTTCATTTTGCGCGATGTACCTTAACATATGGCCAAATTGGGTCAAACAGTCAAATACAGCTACTAACAAAAAACACGTTTTGAAGCAGCTGATGGCGGTCTTTATAATGAAGTGCAAATTGTAAGAGATTTAGATTTTGTTTTCGCTACAACTGAACTTTGCAGATTACCAACCTTTTATATAATAGCTCTATTCGTGCTGCTTGAAGTAAACATTCTTAAACGCAGATCAGTATTCAAGTTATGTCTAGGGATTCCATAGGTATGATACTTTAAGGGAAATGTTTCCTAACTATAGCCACGACATGACAAAGAACACATTCATTTGCTAATATATGATGAAAAGATTAAATTTGGTGACATTCAGTAATATTGCACGAATTTTTCGTATGTTTAGACTGCACATGCGGCTAAAAACGGTGTTATAAAAGAAACCTTGTTAGCTTTATTTAGGCTTAAGCTATGACTTTTGACAGTGTACTTCCGAACTGAACCCCTGCATACTTGTCGTTTACTTGTGATAATGTTAAATTAATATTACTAATAATGTTAAATTTGCGGAAAAATAATTTTTTAACCAAATACAACTACTACGAATTACGGAGCAACCCTAAAATAGCAGCTGTGCGTTGAGGTATGTTACACACTGCGTAGAGTGAGTATGAACAAAATGCATACCAATATTTTCTCAAGCTGCCCCCACACTAAGACACTCGGCGTTAAACTTTAAGTTTGTACTGTGAGCTATTTCCGAAACCCAATCCTTCTTACACAGTGGTTTGTGTGCGTTTCCTAAGGCTTGTCGTAGATTTCGCATGTAGCCAATCCGTCTCTTGTCACAAATTTGGACACCATATAGGCTAACTGTTAACGATTTTTACAGGGTCTGGCGCTGCTCATAAAATGTCACAACAGTCAGTTTGTGCTAGCCCAAACGCATATTATCGCTAAGGCGGGCTGTGATATAATTGAGTTCGAAAGCACATATTGTAATGTAGACGACGCGTTTTCATTTCAGAGGAAAGAGGCGAAATGAACAGTTTACATAAGTTATACATACATTGTGAAAAACATATATATCATGTAAAAGACCGTAAATTATCAAGCTTTTAATTACTAAGTTAACATAAATTTGTTGTATCTTTGTAGTTTCGACATTGAAATTTCTTTTATTTATTCGCTGCGAATTTCTTTAGCTGGGACCTACTAGGCTACCTCTCGAGGACGGTCGGAATCGCTCCTATAAGCAATATCAAAAATCCCGTTAAAATGGCAGCCAAATTGGTGTATTGAATTATAACGCTACCGATTATAATAATACTCCGCAGATTTTGGCCGAAAATATAAGGCTATTGAACCTCTTCTACTCAGCAGATGGCTAATATATACTTACTGTACCTTCAGGGCCGGATTTTGCACCCCCCCTACCGCCCCTAGGGGGGGCCCGGGCAGAATTTTGAAATTTTAATTTTAAGGGCCGTAAATGTCGCGAAGTGCCAAAAATTTCGAAAACTTGATTAGCTGCGCGTATCCTTTTCGGGTCCCGCCTTCCACATGCAGTAGGGGCAGGTTTGTACAGCACTGGACAGTTGCAGTTACGTATAACACTAGTAGCGCTTGCATATCTGTCTATTGTTTTACCCGCGTTATAGTTTGAGTTTTATTTTTAGTTTGTTAGTCCAATTGATTACATAGCAAAACTGTCAATGTCTTACCAGCATAAAACTGGAGCTCAGAAAAGAGCTGAGAGGAAACAATCACTTGAACGACTATCGGGAATTCTGTCGAAAACACCGAAATTGAAAGAATTGTTTTGACGTTATAAACAATATTCACTTTAAGGGGCTCGTTGAACTTTACCCAAACCTGTTCATTGCCTCGCATTTTTCTAACAATTCCGGTGTCGGTTGCCAGCGCGGAGCGTAGCTTTAGCAAACTTAAACTAATTCACGACTGACTTCGATCTACACAAACTCAGAGTCGTCTATCAGCCTTAGCAACTGTCTCCATAGAAAGAAATACCGCCGTTCAACTTGATTATCAGTATTTGCTTAAAGAATTTGAGGCAGCCAAAGTGCGACGTGTTCCGCTCCGCGCGACTGAATGATATCTATTACTATGAAATAAGCCACAGATGATGTACTATAAAACAATGCATATAAACTAAACTATCTTTCTTGATACTGCATATGTTCAGCGCAGCTGGTATATAACGATTTTCTCATTTTCTTGACGAAAAAATATGATTGGATCACAATTTTGAGTAAGAGTCTATTTTGATGCATTATTTTGATGATAAATGATGATAATTAGTGTATTTGGTTAAACGCTGACTTGGTAGAGCACCAGCATCTGTAGGTTTAATTTTTCCACAGGGACTTGCTCCCAAGCTGAGGGGGCCGGCAAACATTAAGTCCGGCCCTGTGTACCTTTGCTTTTATTTTAATATATGCGTACCCCTATTTGCATTCAGCCAAAAATTTAAGCGTTTACATGTCTGCCACTTGGCTTCTGAGAAATACAAAAAGTTGCAGTAGAAACATATTTGCGAATTGCAGGTTATATATAGTGCAAATTGTCAAACAGTATCCATATGAAGCAGTTTTGCTGTTTTCTATTAATTATGATTTAACTAACGATTTTTAATCTTCCACGTTTACGATTTATTTTGCCTGAAGTAGTATCTATAAGAATCTGCAAAAGATTATTGAGTGATCAACAAATATTCTTACTCTCATCTTAGAGCAGCACACAGATTATGGATCACGCACTGACATACTTGTTTTTATAAAGCAATTGGATCATATTCGTATCTGCTGATTGATATGTGCTTTAATTCCCACGACAATTAATAACCGTACTCAAGGAAATAAAGGCCGAAGGAATTAGTGAAACCCCTACATATACATGTACTGTAAAAATTCCCCCAAAACCGAAAAAAATAGTTATAGTAGTCATTTTCAGTAGCCATGACGTTTTGTTAACAAATTGTTAGCGCCTGTTTGCTTATTATCTTGTTAATGAGGATTGTATTGGGATATTATACGTATAGGTGTGCCTTTATTATCGTGTTGAACACTTTTAATTTCCGTCAAATCGGTTTTCATTTTGTCATATCATGGACGATCAAGATTCGTACTAATTTTGCCAATGGACATTGTTTCGCTACCGCCCATGAAACGATAGAAATTGAAGACAAATTTATTTATTGATATGTTCCAATTCTTAAACGCATAAAGTGCAAAAAGGAAACGATTCGTCAATTTTTTCCTTTGAAAATAGAAATACAGTCATGCACGTAACTCTATCTTGCCCGCCAGACATTCCTCGCTATTTAACAGGAATATAAGGCATAAATTGAAAACTAGTAATTTTTGCCACATTTAATAGTTGTAATGACAAACAACGGTAAACACAAACGGTGAATATTTTTGATTTAGTACTGTCTATGTGGACTTTCGGAAAACCACTTAAGCACTTATAATAATTAGTTGAAACCATAAAACTCTGGTGGATATTGAGATCCTTAGATCTTGTGCCGACGCAAAAACAACAATTCAAATGCTGTGGAATACTGCAACAAATTGTAAATAAAGACTGAATGCACAACTTATACAACGCGGCAAAAACAAATGGTATTTATTTGTGCTTTATCGTTATTTTTGGTCGAATTAAGTTGATCAGCTGTTGTTTACATATGGAGCATATATACATATATTAGAATGCGCGAGTAAGGCGTGGTAGAAGCCAAGCTATAAATGAACGTCTACATAAGTAATTTCGCACAATGGCATTGCGCCTTCGTCGTACAACGAGAAGATTGCTGCAATTAAAATTTGAACACCGGGAACAGAGAATATTGAATTCAGTTAGGATCTAGTCTGTATTCAAAATTCAAGTTTATGGAAAAGCAGCCTGTCTATCTGAACTGCTTCTTCATTTTAGCAATTAACCCACTGGTACACTTTCGGCATTTCGGATCATTGCTCTCAATTCTCTTTTGTTGGCTGCTTTGTTTTGCCGTAATGACAAGGATGTGCAGCCATGCTTGATGGCGCCTATTCAAAGCGTTTGGGGTCTGCATCTGCGCCGCCTTCCTTCTACCCAAATGGCGTTTAATGCTCCTGCAGTAATATTCAAAGGGGCACGACAAACATGACCAAGCCATCGCAATCTTTTTTCACGGAACTTGCTCTGAATCGGCGTCAACAATACGGTGTCTCATTTCTTCGTTTCTGGTTTCGCCATGCCGTGTTTTCCCAGTTACCATCGCAGCATATTTATTTCCATTGTGTGAAACTATTGCTCAGTTTTGGTAGTCGTTGGAATGCTTGTTGCTCCTTAAAAAGAAAAAGTGAGAGAGCTGAGCCCTGATGAGCTCCAACTTTATTTGGAAAGCTTTTTGATATGCCAGCAACGCAACGAACTCGGCTACAGATGTTGTTGCACATAAGATGTACAACCATGCTTACTAAGTGAGTACCATAATATAATGTGCGGGACGGGAACTAATTCTTGTTCCAGATTCACAAAAGAGAGATGAACTCATGCTGTTTTCACTGTGTCTCTCCATCAGCTGGTGTGCTCCAATTATTGCATCAGTAGTGCCGCAGTTCTTCACATATCCGCTCAAAGATCTTCATGTTATGTGATACCATAGTTTTTGTATCCGAACAAAAGCCGTTAAATTGGACTTAAACTAATAGGACGCACTGTGAATCACATAAAATAGGTAAACCAGCGTTTAAGACTATTATCAAATGTGTCACGTGGGTGTGGGAGGGGTGACACTTTCGAAAAACAGTAAAGCGAACCATGTCGTTAGTCGAGCTTAGTGCCCAAACATTTTAGTTACTGGACCGTAAGATACCAATTTTCACATACTACACAATGCTTTTTACAGCTTCAATGTAACAGACATATAACAGTTAAAAATGTGTATATAAACTTAGTATCCGATTATTATACTTAACCAGTATTCTAACATTTTTGTGCCAAATGCACGATAACAAAGTTTGGCAACAAGCAAAAAATCAAAGAGATCTCAACAAAGCAGTAATGTAATGCATCATTTACCTTAAGATGTGTGCACCTAGGGCCGAATTTTGTCAAAGAGCCAATTCCGGTTCGTGACTAAAAGGTACAGCCACATCCGGCCCTTCATAAATAAAATAAATAGCTAAGCTATGCTAGTATGTTTGTGCTAGCCGAGAGTAGCTATGTCACAGGGTTTGGTAGCCGGGACGGACTACTGAAAAAACATTTTTTAAATTCCGTTTAGCAGATTGTATTACAGGGAAAATATTATCTCTAGGTCCAAAAAAGACAAGATTAGTAGTAATTAAAGTAAGACGCACAAATGCAGGTAAAATAAATACGTAAATATAGCTATTTTCAAAATGTTTGTTTAAGCGCCCTTTACAAGCCAACCAAGTAGTTATGTCAAACACACTCTTTCATATATAAAAATTATGTTATTGTAAGTGGAAGTATGTTTCACGAATATATGACCACATGTATCACCTATTTCCATTTTTTCGCGATTTTCCATTAGTGTCATGCATTTCTGGCTTTTAGAGCCGATTCCGGAACTTGTCAAAATTTATGAGCCTTACTTAACTATTAGCTAATATATTTGTAGGGTCTCCTTCAGCCCAAAAAATGTTACACTGGGTAATCACGGATAGCCAAACATGGCTATAGAGCCGCGGCAGACTGGGACAACATCCGACCCTGCCGCTCACATCTTAAAGTAATTTATGTATAATGACAGCAATGAGCAGCTGAGAGATGAATAAAATATTTAGAACCTAGCTTTAGTATGTGGCAATTAAAGACGTGCTTATACTGCGTTTGACCCATCAGAAACAATCCGATCAGATTTTATTCAATCCTATTTGTGTTCACATTGCATCCCGTCCGATTCAACCATACGACGACCATACTTTATACCTACCGCTTACGTCGCGTATGTATATTTTTTACGATACATCATCCGCTTCATATCTTATTCGGTCCGACATAATTGTGCGTACTGTTTTGGATCGAATCGGACATAGCATGAATACGTTGTTAGCAATCACATCTTTACCATAATAGGCTACTTTTGATTCTTAGATGCAGTGCTTATTAGTTGGGCGTATTGGCTTCGTTCTATACACTAACCGTGAACCTACACATAACATAAATAGCAGGTTTCAAAATCTATGTGATTTAATGATTACCGGTGCCAAAATATTGTGATTATTTACTAAGTTGAGTGATCCTCCTTGTATCATCCTTTAACTCTGTTAATTTTGCTGATGGTCACTTGGCTGTGATACCGTAAATTTTCATGATCGTACTCAGGTTAATCCAGAAACGCTTGAAATATGCTAAGCTGTCCGGAAACGTATTCAATTATTACGTTTTATCACAATTTATGGTTTGTGCATACCCCAATATAATTTGTCTAGAGTCATATGTTTCGCGTGAATTTCAGCTAACTTTGAAAAGAACGCTACATTAATCAGTGATCACAGCTACAACAAGGAGCACTAGCACAAGTGCCACTGTGTTAACAGTTGCTTAGTAAACATGTAGTGGTTAACTTCCTCGTGCATGTATGTTATTGCTTGCGTTGTACCGTGAACATATCGCTTGATGATGTTTTAGTTAACGGTTATATAATTTAAGTCACCATAAGATCGCACGGATGAAATTCCAACATACTGGACATCGTGCGGTTTGTCAATCGCTGTAGTCCGTGCAATGATACGCTGAATCATAAAAGCCAATCCTGCCTCAACGCCCGTGTCGGTGGAACAGCTACACAAACCCTGGCCGAGGGCTGCAATCCGCAGCATGTGGTCATTCATAGTCCCTGCACGACATTAACATTTTGCCCGGATGTGCATCTGCTATAATTTTTCGCTTTGCGTCCTGACATACTACTCACGGATGACACTTTAGCAGAACGAATTTAAAACTTAGCATAAGGAACATGAGCGAAAGTATTCCATCAATTTGAGAAACATGCTGTTTTTGGTAGCAGGTTTCTTTTGTTATTAAATAAGCGTTCGCAAGAAATACTTGCGCCACATTTGTCTTCATATATAGCCTGAAGATGTCGTTTTGTGTCGTTTGCTTTTAGAGAAAATGTTATGCTGGCTTACGCTGATCTTTGACTTTCAATGAATTGGTTTTGATTTTCACGTTCACTGCAAACAACGAAGAGAGAAACTGGTGGTTTTGAGAATCATAGCGAACGTATCAAAAACCTGACCAAAAGGTTGAACTTCCGGCATTTTTCCAAAGAATGGATCCCTTAACCCAAAATTTTGACAAATTTCACTGCATGTTTAAGGTTAAATTATGGTGGATTTGGGGATTTGGATAAAAAAGGGGAATGTGGATTTTTCACTGTTCATATTTCACTTAGCACTCTTCACTTAATAAAACATTAATATCTATTTATTTACAGAATAAAAATTTTTTATAGAATTTTATTATCTGGACCACATAAAAAATAGTGGCTTTTTGTAGGCAAGCGAAGTGTATTTAAGTCAACACAACCATACTACAACACATGTATGTTGCTCTGTTTTATACCACCATTTTGACGACAAGCCTCATTTTAATTAAACAAAGTTGAATTTGTTTTGATTTTAATATTGCTGGATTAAGTTTAAACGCTAAACAGATTTAATTCCTGTCGCGACTGATTTCAGTAAGCAATTTTGTCATTCTTCAGCTAACGTCTTTACTTCGTTCAAATAAAGCACAGATAACAAAATTCAAAACAGAAACATAGTCAAAAACTAATATTTGCTCTTTGCTGAAACGAACATAGTAGTTTTACAAAATAATTATAACAATATGTAAATAAACCTTTAAAAGTCAATTGTCCACGGATGAGGACATGACACATTGTGAACTATTCTGTTAATTATATCTTGTCCTATAGCAAATCTTTCGTACGTTGTTATTCGTTCGCTTTACAAGGTTCCTTAAGGCACTCAGGAAAAGCTCCAAAGTAGTTCAGTCGGTTGTGTATACTGCTTTCACTATAACAATCCAGGTTCAATTCGTTTCCGCCTATGTGAAGTTGTCAAAAGATGCTCGACACACAATATAATTCAAGCGTTAAAAGGTTAATCAAAATTTAGCACCCTTCTTGGCTAATCATTTAATGCCTATTGTCCGCAAATGAGGATAGTCAATATTGTTATCAGTTGTGTTTATTAATTTTGTCGTATGGCGTGCTTGCCCGTACGTTGTGATCAGTTCGCGTTGCGATATTCCTTAAGAAACTGAGCAACAGCTCCTAGATGGTTCATTGGCTTAGGTATGCAACTTAAACTCGAATAATCCGGATTCAATGCTTGCCTTTGGCGTGAGTTTGTCAACCATTGCACGATACACATTTTAATTCACACGTTAAAGTGTCAAAGAACCAATGTAATGTTTTTACTTAAACCTAATACTGCGTTGACTTTAATTTCTGAGATTTGGAGAACGATTAACAAACACTAGCTGCGGGAATATTGGCTTATAGTCAGCAAAAATGGCAGCATCTCTACGTATAGCAATCATTAAATAAATATACAAATAAATAACTATATATGTAGATATAAAATGTATATACATATGTATACATATATATGTTTTATATATATTTGTTTGTTTATGTGTGTATATTAATATATAATAGCCTTTTTCAATCGCTTTCATTGTAAACGAAAAATGTTATTGACTAAATGTTGAGACCATTTGAATTTACAGGTATATAAGTTTATTATATCAACTGTATCACAATGATTTATAAAAAAACTATATTGCATCAGATATGAGAATAAACAGTGGCATGACATTATATGCTCCGCAAAGTCCGTTGAGTCAGTATCGTATTTCGTGTTCAATACTGTCCACCATTATAAATCATGAACTAGTGGTTACAGTGAAATATTATACAGCACAGCAGTACCCGGTTAAAGTCAACCACCATTATAGTGCAGCTGTGGCTGTACCCGTAATCAGTGAGATAGCTTATAATTGTCTCTCATTATACATCAAACAACACTTCAAGTATACGTAGAGGCATAAGCAAAGTTCCATGCGATTATAATCATTGGTAAACTAAAAAACGAGTTTAAGTACAGTTCTCCCTAAACTTTGTGTTCTGCGTTCGTCATTTATGGAATACTAATGCTACATTACATCATATAAAGTCACCCTGAAAATTTCGCAAAATCGATCCACTTAATATACCAGGTTATGGACATATAGTGAAATTCGTTCAGCTATTTATTTGAAAAAGATCTTTTATTCTACTTATATATCCACAAAAGACAGAAAATTCACGCAACTAACTAAACCTGCTTATGCGGCGTTCACAAAATGTTATCTGTTGCAATTCGAAAATTTGTGTTAGGGACGACCTGTCGAAAACAATGGTTTAACCGCAACTTGCTACGATCACAGCTCGTATTTGTATTTATAGCCTACAAGGCGCCTTTAAATTATAATGCAGAAGACCTATAAACCTCAATAACCACTAATGTCAAAAGTGTATTTGCAAGATTTGAGCTATATAAGATAGGTCGCTTGTAGCAATATTCCAAACGTCGAATTAAAATATCTGTTGAAAAATATTAGTTTCATCGGCAGGCACAAAGTCAGACCTCTGTTTTAAGAGTAGCAAGTCAAATTCAGGTAGAGTATCAGGCCGATTTCAGTTTATGCAAATTTTTTTATTTATAAAATGTTCCATTACGTGAATTTTACACAGCCTTTGCAAGAGTCAAAAATCAGGGAGAATATCCGTATCAAGACCACTGATATACAGAGGAGACATGTTCAATTTAATTCTCGTCGTTATAGTTGTTAGTTACAAATAAAAGGGGACTTCGCAGCTGAAGGATATGGAATGGATATATTTCAACAGTTTTCTCAGGATTGGGGCAACATAATGTCGGTGGGAGGGAGGTCGCCCCCTCCCCGCACATTCCTTGACTACGTGCCTTTTAATCCGAATTATACTAACACTATAAATTATTAGTTTAAATCGTCTATTTTTTAAAGAACATTGGGCACATAAATTAAAGCTTTATAAATATGAATATTGCCATAAAAACAGAAATTATGATTGATACACGATATATTTGTTGTTCGAAAGACCGTGGAGCCGCTTCTAAAAGATTATTAGAAATTCTGTCAGAAATTTTTCTTGAGTTCTCACATTTTAGAATTAATGTTTGCCGCTACCTATTGTCTAGGACTCAACAGTAATAAAGCATTAGGATAA
The DNA here is from genome assembly GCA_030248225.1 of Trileptium ribeirensis. Classification (NCBI taxonomy): domain Eukaryota; kingdom Metazoa; phylum Nematoda; class Enoplea; order Enoplida; family Thoracostomopsidae; genus Trileptium; species Trileptium ribeirensis. The sequence continues at coordinate 21,835 of JASANE010012938.1, forward strand.
CTTATGATGTAAAACATTTATAACCCTACTTTATTTATATCATTAGGCTGTGTTCACAATGCTTCCGATTGTTTCCGAACCGATCAGATCCAATCTGATTTGTGTTCATATTCATGGGATTCCGTCTGATTTGACGTGATTAAACTTCTTTACATCTGCCGTTGTACGTGCGCATAAATATGTATTTTCATATTACATCGTCCGATTCATATCGATTAGGATCAGTCTAAATCGCGCTATCTACAAATCGGATGGGACCAGACTCAGAGTGACTGTGCCTCAACTTAGCTGCTTCTCTATCTAAACTTCGTAACTTCGCTGTCTTAACAGGCAATCTTTTCTCATAAATGATGCTATCCACGACACCACCATTAAATACGCTTCGTAATATCTATCATTCGTATCAACCTCATGTGTCTAGGTCTAATTTAAGGATGAGATCAAACGTCGCTACACTGAAAGATCCCTATAAATAATGCAAAATATACACTGGTCACAGTGGTCTGCACTTTCTGCTTTTTACTAAAATCCTGAAGTCCTTAGTTCTTTAATTGTATACGCAGTCTTATGGATTGCATCCTTATTTTGCTCACTGTAAACCTTTAACAAAAATTTTTAGAACAACAGTGGACGTTTTGAATGGTAATTCAAGAAAATAACCTATGGCTAAAAATGGGACACGTTATATATGGCTGAATTTATGGAATAGACCATTTTTCTAACCAGGTAGCGTTAACAGATCTCGTAGCTGACTAGATGTTTGACTCAGGATTTAATAAAAATGCCCTCCCATCCCGGCTGGAGGGTTGTGGCGAACAAAAATTGTAAAATATTTTGCGTAGTAAACGCAGTGTATTCCTTTAAAATTTAAATTAAATAAAATCAGTTCAATGAATATTACAAAATCAAAAAGACAGGTGGGATAACGTAAGCTGCTGCAAAAACAGACACTTTTTTGCCATATTTTCCAGTTAGTAAATAGTAATAGCATGAGTATACACTCCATGTTTAATGGATTGGCTGTGATAAAATTTATGAAGTATTTTTCAATTTACATAAAATAACTGTCATCACAAAATATTTGAAATATTGAGCAGTCACAGACACTATAACTAGTACGTTTTCCAATTTTCTTGCTAACGTCAAACCTTTGTACGATAATTTAAACATTCATATAACCTAAGGTACCGTACTGTTCGATATGTGAATCTTTTAGTTTTTAGATTGACACATTCGTCACCACGTGCATTGCAGCTCGGTACAATATTTCGAGCTTGTTTTGCAACGTGCGCTTACGCGCGCGTTTTTGGTCGCTCGCTGTGTGAAGTTCCTTAAAAGGAACCGAGCGACAGCTCTGAGATAGCGTAGTGTCTAGCATACGAGGCTCGCACCAAAGTGGTCCAGGTTCAGTCCGCCGCGGCGGCAAAATTCTGCTCAAGACTGTACGAAATACCCTTTAGTTTAAGAAGGCGAGGTTAAACAAATAAACATAGTTGGCAGTACTAATTATTGTCTAATTTATTAATGTTGAATCTATATTCGTTACTGAGACGGCTGTTTTCTTTCATCAAGACACTGTCAAATTAAAAAAATAGCTGCATAGAAAATAATCATATTGAAACCTATCTTCTGGTCGAAATTCAACCTCACCGTATCATAGTTTAATATTTCGACTCCTTATACAGAAACGAATGGTAATTGTGAAAATTCTAAACGGACAGTTTTAATGAGGCTATATTCAAAGATATGTAACATATCTAAATTCGAGCGGTATCCTTCCTGCGGCGATAATACGATAAGACAAAATTAAATATAATCGTGACAAGCCACAAAACTGAAATACTTATAGCAATGGCGAATAAACTAAATTGGCTAACACAGTAAGATATATTTCTGTCGGCAGGCTTTGATATCGGATCCATTTCGGCAACGTCAGCACTTTTTTGTTGGGCAATAGACTGTATACGATTAAGTTCTACAATAAATTATGCGGATTAGTTGGACGCGATTAGCATCAAGTGATGCTTTGATGCTTCCTTTACGGTTCAACCCATTCACGCTGCGTCCCAAGTAACCGTCAGAGGTGTTGAAATAACGTATGAAAAAAGAACAGCTTAGAACGGAATTTCGGTGGGCGACAGCCCCTCCCTGACTTAGTTTAATGTATGTCTCATATAAGGACCTTAGTCTTGGGTTTAGAATTAGTAGCACCATAGCGTGCACTTCGCATAAGCTCCAAAAGGATAAATTGACCGAAAAACAGATGTCGATTTGTACTATGTTTTCACCTCGATAAGAGATGCGTTACTAGCGATCGAAAAACTGTATAATATGTTAGTCATATTTTCATAGAAATTAAATGAATAGGATGGACTGTGGTTTTCCACTGATTTTTATCGTTTTAAATCATTCCACGTATCGTAAGCTTTCTATTGTAAGCTGGGATACACATAAAAGTATTTGCTCGGTCAAACGTAGGTGTAGGGTACGAAAAATTCAAAATTAAACAATGTAGAGCACAATTCTCAAAATGAAGGTTGAACGAAATGAAGGTGTTTAAACAAAAATACTTTAAGATTAATTAAATAGCACCGAAATCACGATAATTCAGAAAAAAGAGTTAAGGTTCACATAAACGAAGGAAGTAACGAGCGAATTACAAACCTCAAAGTCGTTGCGTTTGGGTTCCGTATACACGGTAAAAACCTATGCCGACGAAATTCATTACATAAAAAGTTTTCCTGTTAACCCCTTTAAAACCTGTCATTATTCTAAAGGAGTCAGGCCATAATCGGTTATGAGTGCTCAGTGGTTCACACATTAAATATCACAAAACATAATGCATGCTTAAGTCTTTTTGCAATAACCGGAAACATGTAGCAAAATCACTTAAGTTCGGTTGTCGTATCATACAGGCTATTTTAGCATATACTAAGTCTAAATACATCAAAATAGCTGTTAAAACACTTAATCTTAATCATTTTCCTGTGAGTAAACTTGATCATCAGCTGTGATATATTACTATTAACTATAATGCTATTAAACTGCGAAATATATATAATCAAAATCGTGTCAAAATCCGGCGCTAAATTGGTTATTTTTGCATAAGCGCAGTATTAACTATTTTAAACTGTTTATAAATTTTATAAGTTTTATACAGTAATTCTACAACATCGATTGAAACAACTAAGCGAACCGGTGCTATTCTTTAATATATTACATGTTATATACGATGAGACCGGTGAACAAATGTTTTGTCAGTATAGCCACTATAACTTCTAATCTTTGGGTTCCACAATCACAGGTTGTTAAAAGAGAAGTCAAAGCTTAGCAGCAACTTGAAATTTAATTCTCTACAGACATCTGCCCAAATTTCGTTGTAACTCTTCGAAAATTTGTTTTAGCGGCACGGATAAACATTATAAGACGGTTACCACATGCTGAATAATGCTGTATAATTTTGCATGGTACATATGGGCCTAAACATGATTTAACCAAATGACTGTCTATGTTCACAAAAAGGCACATAAGTGTCATCTGAGATACTGCGCTAGTATTTACTCCTCTGTTCAACATAGATGTAGTGTTAGTTCAAAAATATCACTAGTCCAGATTTTGTGTACAAAAGTCAAACAGTTTTTGGAAACAAAAGCTGTAAACAACTCATGTATACATGGTACACAATAATCAACAAACCTCAATGAGCTGACTACTGTAACTTTCCATTATGTAGGTTGTAACGATAAACACGAAAACCTCTCGTCGCCGACCCATGAAAGCAGATATAGAGTTCAAACCCAGTACCATAGACTGTCAAACCACCTTGCTACTCAGCCAGCATTTTATGCAATTCAAAACTATAAAATCTGATCATTCAGTTTGACTATCACTGAGCGATCATACAGAACCCATCATATAGAATTATGAATCTAGTAAATGTGATGCGTACCGTCAACTGTATTCAACATAACGTCTTCTCCGCTACGCAAAACTCGTATCCAAGGCGTTTCAACATCCATCACAAAAGATGTATCGCCATTAGGTATAGCTGACGACCGCTTTTTTCGAGCCCGACGCTGGACCTTATTTCCACCAGTTCCGCCTGGACCTTCGACCGGATGAAATTCTCCTGTGATTTTTTTATCACCGGTACCTTCGCAATTTGGAGGCTAGAATTATCAAAGTAATAAGACTTAGCCATGCAAATAAAAAATTATGCAGCCAAATCGAAAAAAAATTTTTCACGACTAGTCTGGTCAGCGCCTATTTCGTAAACAAGTTTGAAATATTTCCTACGATTTGAAATCAGTTAAAAATGCAAGCTTGGTAGGCCACTTGCCGAAATGCATTAGAATTGGTTTTTTAAGAGGTTCAATTTTACATAATTTTATAAGAATAGGCACATTAATTAGTTGCAAGTACATTCCACTAATAAGCTTGATGTCTTACACATTATAAGATTTATAACACACTTACACATTTTGACTAATCCATATAACTGGCTATGTCATAGCTTCAGAAACGAACATTAGGTGCATACCAAAACTGCCCGCCTTATAGACTTGAACTGCGTTTGCACATTTAAAATTAGAGCTCAGAACTTGAGTTTAGAATTTTTGCTCACAATTTGGTAATAATTTGACCAACATTTGATCATGATGAAAATATAGTAAATCGCGATGTTCCAATAATAATTATTAAATGATTAAATGTTGAGATAACTATTTTTCAAGATATTGTTTTAATTTTTTTGCTGATTAACTAACGTCTGATTAAACAATGTTCATGCAAAAAAACGAAAATTTTTTAAAATCAAACTATAATTTCATCAACTTTTGAGCTCAATTTTTTTGCTGAAATTATGAAGATATATCTGCCGAAAGAAAATTCACCATAACTCTGAGAATCCGTAGGGACGTTTAGATTTTTACAAATGCTTGTTTGTTAATCTTAAATAAAATAAATTATGTTCGAATAGTTCATACGTAGTTCTGGCAGCCGCCTTCTAAATGAATACACAACTCAATTTGACACTGAAAAAATTGTTGTGGAACGTCGGAGAATTTAAACGCATGAGTTTCGACAGACGCTGACATATTAGTTGCAGAGTAATTGAGGTTGCCCATGATGTAGCGATCGATAGAACACCTGGAATAAACATAACGAGGGCAGCTATATTTCTAAGTGGCATAACTTTATTTAATATTTATCGGTATGGAGCCCCGGTATGCTTCATATCTTCCGTAAAACCGTCGAATACCAGGGGTTCCTACGCCAGTGGACTCATGTGATATCACTTGATGCTTGATAAAAATGCTTTAACAAAACTAATTACTTTTCCAACCATAATACTTCCAATAGCATGCTACTAACTACTAGTGTGGTTCGAAATGCAGTAAGCACGCTTTGGGATTGAGGAAATACCAAAAGTAATGAGTCCCAAAGCAATATCTATATTCTACTATTGTACATAAGTACTTTTGTATTCAACATCGTTTGAACCCGTCGCAACTGTCTGTTTTAGGTTTACGCTCACGCCTGGGACTTAATGAACGCCAGGCTGTGCTACAACTGTGGTGTGTCACAGGTGTGCCAAGTGTTTACATTATATATACTGTATGACAATAATATATTAGCTCTATAGGCAAAAGCACTATTGTATAAAGAATCATTAAAGCACGCTACAAGCTGTAAACGTTGCTAGATAATTGAGATTGCTGTTTTAATTTTAGTGTTGATTTAATAATTATAGAATTATGTGAAAATCATCAAACTAGTACCCATTATCGTCCAGTATTTGAACATTGTCACCTCTTCCGTTTGCTGTTGTACAATCAAACACCCGCATTGCAAAAAGATCGTTTGTGTTTGCTGAAATATAATAACTTCGCTGTTGTTTTTAGCAGAATGTAAGTTTTAGTTCTGTGCGGTTGTTTTTTTTTTGGAATTTTCGCAGTTAATATATAGATCAAATTAAAGGATTTTCTTTAAACTATTAATTCGTAAAAAAATTTTACCAATATATTAACATCCCAATTTAATGAAAATATAGTGTGGTGGAAAAAATGTAGCAAGCTTGCTTTTCAAGATTCAGCACAGCAATCGACATTTGCAACGTCACTATACAGCGTTAATTCTTGCACAAGCTAGATACAAAATAATGTATTGTCCTGACAATGCATCAATTCTGTTCAATTCATATTTTGCTATGACGTAAAACTTACAATTATCACATTCCCATACGTGAAAAATGGGTTCACCGAGAAGTGCAAATTGAGCTACCGGTCCCGATGGTGACTCTCGATGAATCGTGTACTCGCAATTCGGCATCGGAAACTGGGCAAGTTGTGACTCTGTTGTGAACACGCTGCAACAAAACATTTTATTCTAATCAGATCACAATTTCGGGTATCACGGTATCGTATCAGATGTATATTCTAAGTAATAAATAATTTCCTAGCAGCATTCGAACGAAGGGGCTTTTACTTAAGAAATGCACCATTTTTGATGATATATACTGATATATACTAACAGAGCCGCCGTTAGTACCCCTCTACCCCCCTAGGGGGGCCTCGCCCCTTGCAGGGGCCTCGCGCCTTACAGGGGCCTCATCTCATGGCCTCTGGGTGAAAAGTTGAAAAAGTTGGGAGCCGCAGCACAACCTCAAGCACCTTTCGCAAAGTAAATGTACATGATATACAAAGGTAACATCAGAGTTTAGAAGCCTAATCGTGAGTATGATTTTAACCGTTCCGTGGTTCAAAGTTAGAGTTTTTACTGGGCGCCTGTTTTACGGACATACACGAAAATTTATTTAGGTCAGCGTCTATGCAACTAATGTATAGCATTTGGTGTGAAATAAACTAGTAGAGGCCTTGAGACCCCTGGTTATATTCCGGTGTTATCTACGTGATAAGTCTTGACGGTTAAAATAAATATTAGTATTAGTAATTTTGTTATAATTTAGGCATAATAATATTAAATTATGATATATGAAATATGTGTTCGTGAAATGAAATTATGGTATTCGAAAGTGGTGCTTCAAAGCGCAAACGTACAAAGGAGCAGGCTATAAGGATGCTTTTAAAATATTGCAAAGACTGTTTATAAAATTATGACCATGCATACTATCTTAATTTAAGGAACAGCTCTCAAATTTAAGGGTACACGGTCTTTGCTAGAGTATAATGTCTTAAGGTAAGTGTATTGGAAAACGATTACATTAGTTAAGAAATGTGATAGGGGCCTCGCAGCCTGCTGGGGGGCCTCGCAGCCTGCTGGGGGGGCTCGCAGCCTGCTGGGGGGGCCTCGCAGCCTGCTGGGGGGGGGGGGGGCACGGACATCCTCGCGGCGGCCCTGTATACTAATTCTTGTTGTGACAGGAGCTTCGCCAGCTCGTTAAAAGTGGATGGAGCCGGTCTTTGAAATTAATTTTATTTTATATCTGATACCCTGCTAATTCTAATAAGTCAAAACTTTCAACTCACACTTCAATTCAACTGACAGTTCAATATAAGTAATAGAAAGTATTTTACATAATTACAAGCCTGTACAATAAAAATTGCACCAAACTAAACACAGTGCATTTGTAATTCTTGCAAACTGCTGTATGCTCGTGATGGTGTACCGCCTCTGCGACGGAGCCAAAATCGTACTCTTGTGTGGTGACAGGAACGAGATATATATTTTCTATGAAATCTAAAGTGTACTATATCAGCTTTATTCAGCAATTGCATTTTCGTTAAGAAACCCGATCATATGTGTTTTGATTTCAAAACCACGATTAACTAAATATTTACAAGACATCGCTGAATAAACAACCCTATGCGTGCTAACCCGGGCCCATGTAACTTATAGGGAGAAGTGAAATGCATGCTATGCCGTTGTCGATATGCTAAACTCCGACACTGTGCGCAACAACATTCGAGCATAACAAATATAATGTAACAACAGTAGCTATATTGTTACATATAAGCGGTGATGCGTAACAACGTATCAAAGTTGCGTAACAACTCTCGAAAGTTGTTACATACTATCAAAAGTGGGTATATGTTGATGATGTCGTGTAAGTGCACACATACATTCCTCTGTGAACTACGCATCAGTCAGCTAATTTTCCACGTTCTACAGTAAAAAGTGGAGCAGCCACTGTATAGAGAGAAAAGATAAATTTGTCCTGAGAAGCTCAGATGCAGCTAGGTTATCTATATTTCTTGAATATTTGACGTTATGTACCAACTATGGCAAATAAAGAATTTCGAATTCCCAATGCTTACATTTGTGCTCTGTTTTTGGAATTATATGCAACGACTTGTTAATCATGGCAACATCAAGGTGGAAGCCAGTCTAAACAGATGAGAGAATGTAAAGAAATAAAAACCAGACAATCAAGTCTTTAATTTTTGTGACAGGTGAGACGTCCTCACAAAATAGGATGTGTGAAGTTTGAGAGTGCCTACGTATAAATAAGCACATTCTTCAGCTTCAAGATTCAGTTGTCTGCGTTTTAACTCAATTGCTTATAGTATATAAATCAGATTGAACCGTGTGGAAATGAACGGACTCACCATAACATATACTAAATTCTGCAACGCCAGTAAAGCATTTACCGAAAAAAGCTACTTCAGTCAATCCATTAACATGTAGAAGATAGTATTCAGTGTTAATACATTTAACCAAACAAAGCTTACTAGCTTTGATAAAAATTTAGCAAGGCAGAAATTATTTTTATAAATTGCTCTCAGTAACACTTTTGGAGAAGATAATAAAATTGAGCTATGAAAATTTTGAACAGTTCAAGAGACTTTTTAGCTTCTTCAATTCGAACAGCTTCGTAGCTTAATCTTGTCTTACGGTAAGTAACGTACTACACGGAATTGGATTCACGCGAACAACTGAAAATCGGATTTATATATTTTGTGTCGGTAAACACCACAGAACGTGGCACTACGTGACTTGTATTGTTTCAGCAACAAGTTCATCAGGCCAAGGTTTTATGTTAACATTTTTTAAAAGTACAGGACGTCGGTGTGGGAAAACTATTTATATTCCTAATCAGTCGGGCTTCTGGAAACTCATATCGTTATACGGTGAGCGTGTTACAATTTTTTATGCATTTATGGTGCTAGTGTATTATGATAACGTAAGGCAGGTTCCGTGTATACGAATTTGTCAAATATAGGTGGACTGCACTTAATTCTATACCAGGCTTGCATCTACGCGTGAAACTGCGGCCATAGCTGAGCAACTAAACCAACATTTGCGATGAGGTCGTAGCTGACATAGTTAATTAAAGTGGTGTATGATATCACTCTAGATTCCGCTAAAAAGTAATATTTCTGCAACAAAAATTTGGCAAACAAGTTCCTCGGCATAAGTATTGCGTCCAACATTCGACCAACATTTTTTCAGCTACTTGAGAATTGGTGATTTTTACAACCGTTTTCTTGTAATACTTCAAATTGTCTTGAGCTGGCGATTGCGCTCAGTTTATGTTGACGGTTTCAATCTTCGCAGAATTTTTGAAGCAATTGTATTAGCTTTTTGCAAATTGAAAATTACTTATAAAAGTTTCAAAAATTTTTTATTTCCATTGGATTTGAAATGTTATTACTAATGTTGTCACTGGAAGAAAATATAATCTCATTATTTTTGATAAACAGTGTCCTGATATTACTTGTATTTTACACACTTTGTATCAATTATTGGAAATCTGAAAATTTGGCTGTAAAGACAACTTCCCAATAACACGTCCAAAACTCACTAATCCGTCAAACTAAATTTTATTAACCCTTCAAAACGTTCAATTACACTATTATATGAAATATAATTCATGTTTTGTGATGGACTATGTTTAATTTATTAAATATGAAATTGAATTAGGCCAATAATCTTAATCTATAATCTAAAATAGGTTCGTTTATTGATTCGCCAACAACATATACAAACTGCAGATATAAGTCAAGTTTTAAATTTGCTGTCATACTGTGTCTTGCAATTTTTGTTGTTCCGAAAGTCCTATTTTTTCAAGTAGAACGTTTCTCAGTTTCATCTCAATATATCTGAATCGATAAATCACAGGGAATCTTCACCAATTTAAGCGAAATTTTATACATCTTACTTGAAATACATATTATCATTTACAATATATCTTTGTCATATATCATGTTCTAACTTCTGAAGAAATTCCTCTATTGTCCATAATTCTTTATCTTAAGATTCAGCTTAAATCATGGTCTCAGAATGAAGGCTTTTAGTATTTTTAATGACACTATATTTTTGTTCCGTGTCTTTTTATTAATTTCATTGTTAAAACATGAACAAAATTTAAGCCTCTGGCGTTCGAATCATGTACTTTATTTGTTTCATCAATGTTTAAAGAATCGTACCAAGTCGTCATAAAATCATTTACCTAACTTCCAAATTTCGTTGCACGGCTTTGCGCGCGTCCATAAAGAAACACTGAATTCGAACCAATCGATCAACTTTGGTCTCAAACAGCGGGTGAAATTGAACGATAATCGTGTTTTCGATAAATACACCAGGTGGATCAAGCTGTAATGTGTGGTTATTCATATTTTCTTAGACTTTAGACAAGTTAGATGAATAATAAAAAACCTTATCGTTCTACGTGTTTCCATACGGAGTCAGGTGGTTACCCCGCTGAAAATGGGTTCCCTTTTCTTAAGCTATATTTTTATCGGAAACCACGCTCCCCAGCTTCTCGCGTCGAACGCAGGCACTAAATTTCAGCAATTATGAGCAAAATTGCAAACATTTTCAGGGGAAATAGGGGAAATGGGGAAATTCGAGGAAAAACAGAGGACTGGAAAATTTTTTTGGCTAACTCCCCTGTCCAATCCTCTCCTCAACAAGCCGCTAAGCAAATGAACCTTGGACACCGAGATCAAGCTGCTTTAATGCATTTCTATATTTTCATTAGTCATACCAAACTTCTTGCCGTAATTTGTTTGGCTTTATGAAAAACTTTACTGTGCTACACTTAGCAGATATTAATGTGACCATGTTTTAATGCACAAAAATGCTAGATATATTGTCAACTTTGTGAATAAAATGTTAAACTGGAAATTCTAATCTTAGTGATATTAACATAAGACTTTGATCCCATATCTAATTTTGTTTACGAAATACTAAAGACTTTCATTAATGGTCCTGTGTTTTGTAAATACTCCCGTAGTACTATAATTTTAAATTTCAAATTATGATTGTCATTGGTAAATAGCTCCAATGGCGGTGTTGAATAGAACTGTAAGGAATTTACCGGAAGGGGCCGAAGTAGGTTGATGTTTTGCTTCATCGCAGTGTTTGTCAGCACAAAGCAGTTGTAACTGTAAACAATTAATATAGTGAAATATTAAAATATGTATATGAATATTTATTCAGTACATCGAATTAACAGGCTTTCACAGTGTGAGCTGATTTGTCAATCCCGTTTAAAAACATTACCGATCGACGTTTGTTCGTGCCACAAGCAGTGTAGGCAATTTTTATATTGAATGCTGAATCTTTGCTGTTTCCCGTGACCGAGCACTGTGAGTCGTTGTAATTGCCCATTGCGTATACAACACCGTCGAATGGATTTCGTGTCGTTCCGTTGATAACAAAGTTGTCCGGTTGACATGTGACACCGAGTGGCACTTCAACCGTTTCGCCTAGAATTATAGCATATTTATTAGATCATTGCAAACTTTAGGTGATACCATTCCTTCTAAAAATTTTACCAACTTTGGATAATACTAAACTGTATACATTAATTTTGCAAACGGTTGGCGAAATCGGCTGTGCTGGGTGAAATTAAATATTAGTGGGTTCCATTTGTGGTTGGGCTGGCTGGCCCGAAATAATAACATGTAATAATGCTGTAAATCATAACTAAATCGCAAATGTTTAACGTAATGTGAAAATACAACTCAAAATGTTGCTTATGCGATACTAATAATGAATAACACAAACCTGACATCGAGTAAATATAAACAGATATTAAAACAGCAAACATAGTTAGTAAACAACGTTTCATGTAATTTCATCACGTTTAAGACTAATGAATTATATTCTTTCGAACATTTTTAGTATCCGCGAGTTCACTATTTGCTTTCATAGCTGCTGCATAAACATCATTAGCAGTGTGTAAAATGCTCCAGCTACCTAGAAAATAACTACGTCTAAAACAGGCGATTTTTAATATTTTTCGTGATATTTAAGAGCACATAATTTTTAACCAGAAAACCGGGGAGAAGCACTGGCTCGATTTTGAAAGCACGGAGTTAAATTTTCTACAATAGAATAGATTCAACTCAGTTTGAACAGTATTTTGTTCTCAGTTGTTGTGTTGACTTTGGTGGAACTTACTTTATTATTTGTTATCAGTTCGATAAAATAGTATAGACATTTTCGTTAAAACGAAAATGTGAAAACTATATTTAATATTTAATTTTTGAAATCATCTATCTGGAGTAGGACAAACGATTTTTAGACGCGTTCAAGAAAATGAAGGTTACACAAAACTCTCGTTACAAACTGCAGTTTGGAGTAGATTTCACGCTTATTACATCGCGAGTACATTTTGTCTAACAACCTTGTTTTATACTTGATGTTATGCAGTGATGTAGAAAAATACTTTAGCGTCAACAAATATAGAAATCTACACAAAAAGGCTTGGCTCACTCAAAAACTTCGTAAACTTAAAACTGCTCTATTTTCTAACGTAAAATAAGAATATGTAGTTTAACGGGCGAAATCCAAGCATTTCACTAATGTGCTTTTTAGAATGTCCGATTTGCAGTTGTGTTAACTCATCTATAATATAATATCTTCGAAGGAATTTGCAGCATTTTTTTGAATATATGTCCGTTTTGTTGCAGTTATATACACTTAAAGAAAAGCTCATTGTAGTTATAATTTGACGACCTACATGCATCAAATTATGTCTATTTGTACACGCTACCGATAACAGAGGAAATAAAAGTCAATTTTTCAGTATTTTTGTGATTTTTTGTACTTTAAATCTTAGATTTCATGAAAAACTTGCTCAAATTACAAAAATTCTAGCTTTTATACAATTTATTTTTCGCCCTCTCCAAAAATGCTTTTTTAGTGTTGCGGTACACAGTCTTAAAAATAGAGGCATTGGCAATAACTATACAATGTAATTCATGTTTCTTAACTATTAATTGTAGTAAGTTGCTGCTTACTAAAAATAGTATAAGAAAACTGATATTATCTTGAATCTAGAAAGATGAACTGATACGCCGCTGCAGTTAAGTTATAGTTTAGAATTTATTGGTTTCGATAAAAACAAAAATGAAACTATGAATCCATATTGAACATTGCCATAGTTTAGGTCGTTCTACCCTAGTATCCATAAACAGCTCAACCTCTGACCCCTAGCTTCTTTATGATGTATCGGACAATAACACACAAGGTATTTAGGTGTACCAGATACTGGAACGGTATCAGGAAATGGGGTTAGAGCAAGAATATCAATGGCTTCTTTTGACTGGTCTATTTTGCTGGTAGCCTTCTTTTAGGTTAAAACGCAATGAACTTTGTAGAGACAGTGACCAACGTTCCCGACGAACGGATGTTTGAAAGTACAACCAAATACGGCTATATCAACGTAAAAAACTAAGTATAAAGCTAAGACAAGTGTCGTAGTCTATATGATTTTTTGGTACGTATTTTCAAAGCAACAGAATAACAGTGGTAATTTTGTCACTTGTTTTTTTGTGCTCCACTGTGGTTGACAAATTTGAGAGTAAAAACGTGATAAAAAGCCTAACTTTACAGTACATAAACCTGCAAATTACGCTATTCAGTTTTACTTTATCCCGGCAATAATTAAACGATACCAAATTTTACGCTTTCGGGTACTCGACAATTACTACCGGTTGCTACGTCGTTTCGTATACATCAACTACAATGTTTACATTAATACATGCGTTAAACTCAAATCTTGGCTACTTACTTGTTGTTTCAATACAAATTTATTGGTTAAAAATATTATCAGTCAACTCAGTGGGCAAAGCGGTGAATTCAGATACACTACAATGTTTAGATATTGTTCGTTAAGCGCGCGTCTTCGCTACCTACCTGTTGTTTCAAACAAATTTATAAGTTAAAAATATTATCAGTCAACTCAGTGGTCAAAGCGGTGAATTCGGATACACTACAATGTTTAGATATCGTTCGTTAAGCGCGCGTCTTCGCTACTTGTTTTTTCAATGTAAATTTATTGGTTAGGAATCTGATCAGCCAACTCAGCGGTCAAAACGGTGAAGTCGAATACACTACAATGTTTAGATATCGTTCGTTAAGCGCGCGTCTTCGCTACCTACCTGTTGTTTCAAACAAATTTGTTAGTTAAAAATATTATCTGTCAACTCAGTGGTCAAAGCGGTGAATTCGGATACACTACAATGTTTAGATATCGTTCGTTAAGCGCGCGTCTTCGCTACTTGTTTTTTCAATGTAAATTTATTGGTTAGGAATCTGATCAGTGAACTCAGCGGTCAAAACGGTGAAGTCGGATACACTACAATGTTTAGATATTGTTCGTTAAGCGCGCGTCTTCGCTACCTACCTGTTGTTTCAAACAAATTTATTAGTTAAAAATATTATCAGTCAACTCAGTGGTCAAAACGGTGAATTCGGATACACTACAATGTTTAGATATCGTTCGTTAAGCGCGCGTCTTCGCTACTTGTTTTTTCAATGTAAATTTATTGGTTAGAAATCTGATCAGTCAACTCAGCGGTCAAAACGGTGAAGTCGGATACACTACAATGTTTAGATATTGTTCGTTAAGCGCGCGTCTTCGCTACCTACCTGTTGTTTCAAACAAATTTATTAGTTAAAAATATTATCAGTCAACTCAGTGGTCAAAGCGGTGAATTCGGATGCACTACAATGTTTAGCTATCGTTCGTTAAGCGCGCGCCTTCGCTACTTGTTGTGATTAGGAATCTGATCAGCCAGCTCAGCGATCAAAACTGTGAAATCGAATCTACTACAATGTTTAGATTTCATGTGTTAAACGCACATCTTGGTTACTCATTTGTTGTGTCGATACAAATTTGTTGATTAAGAATCTGATCTGACAACTCAGTGGTCAAAGCGGTGAAATCGGATACTTCGTAGACCGACGATTCGTCTCCAGCTACCGAAATTAGTTGAAATCGAATCTACTACAATGTTTAGATTTCATGTGTTAAGCGCACGTCTTGGTTACTTACTTGTTGTTTCGACACAAATTTGTTGATTAAGTATCTGATCTGACAACTCAGTGGTCAAAGCGGTGAAATCGGATACTTCGTAGACCGACGATTCGTCTCCAGCTACCGAAATTAGTTGTTCCCTATTGATATGTTTGGTTACTCCAATAACGCTGATTTTGTTTCCCTA
>JASANE010012939.1:0-16135 GCA_030248225.1 Trileptium ribeirensis
AGAAAGTTATCATCATTACTCATCTAACTGACGGGCACCGTTCGTCCAACTGCTAGCTGAAACAGTGTCTCTGAACACTGATCAGAAAATTACCTTCTATCTATTATTTTATCTCAGAATCATATAAACCAATAATTTTAAGTTTGCTACAGAAGAACATGCAACAAACGTATGTGTAGTAAAGGGAGGCGACTGGAGACAGATCGAAAGTGTGTATTCTACGCTCCAAGCTTTGTAAGCACATTCGATTTGACGCAGTATACGCAGTGGTGTATAGTGGAAGACATTTTTTTGCTCGGAATGTCCAAAAGCTCAATATATTTGATCAATAAATAAATATTATTAGCTTCCTCAGTCTCTTTAAAGTTTCAGAAAGGCAATAATACCATCGCAATACATGAAGTTTAATGTAAAAGTTATTTTTAATGCATTTTAAATCCACTATACCTTCATTTCTTCCATCATCTGTTTTACTATATATAAATTTCGAAGACCAGGTTCCGGTTCCGGATCCGGTTTAAATGGACGGTTCCGGTTACTGGTTCCGGTTCCGGTAAATTTCGGTTCCGGTTATTCCCTGATTTCTATATATAATATATACAATTATATACATCAGTTTCCGTACACATTACGCTCATATGCCGCGCCGAGGGCGACAGGGTATACCAGGGCGGCGTGGGGGCGGCCTTTATGGAAAAGAAAAAGAAAAATTTTGTGGTGAAAAAGGCACCAGCCCCAACAAGAAGGTTCATACAAATTCAAAGAAAGATTCGACGTACTAAAGACGTTGACGAATCGTGTGAACAGCATCCAAAATCTACGTCAAACTAGAACGGTCAAAAGATTTCCTAGACGGCTTACGAGCGTAAGCAGCACAACATCAAACCGCAAAAGGCATACCCGAATCAATCATCAAAGATGTCATCAAGTCTGCGCTGATCAGAGAATTAAAGAAAGAAATGCCAAATGGATTGTGCGCAACTAAAGAAGAGACCTTCGCGACATTTACAGAGAAGTCCGAAGCAGTCTAGAACCTGGAACAACAGATGGACCAAGGATTTCGAAGCACAAACGACTAACGACCAAGGTCTCTTCTCAAGAAATGCAATCTAGTCGAAAGAGTTAGTGGTGTGTAAATCAAACGAGAGCGAACATAGGCGAACAAACGTTGCAACCGAGATTGCAAAGACAGCAATTGCAATGGCGTCCGCAACGGGGGAAGAATCAACCAACGCAGGTACGCCGACCGCAACAGCGACAAATCGTACAACCGTGGACGACGCCGATACCAGTGATGCTAGTACAGAGCAACGTGATCTATCAACAGCCGATGCAACCATATTATGAACCGATGTCAATGCAATAAGCATTGCTGCAAGCAATACCGCATCAAGCAACACAACAGCGAACAAATTGACAACAACAGCAAAAACTGCCGATACCGGTGGCAAATCCACAACAGCAAAACCGGCAAACGCTGACGAATAAAACGCCCCCAGGGTGCAACAATTGCGATAAACGGGGCCGCAGAACAGAACAATACTTTTCGAGGAACTTAGAACGAAACGTAGGAGCAATGCGAACGGAAAATCAACAACAAAATCAAAGCCGATACAGAGTGGTGCCAAATCGGTCGAATCCGCAAAAAGAGCGAACGAACAATCAATTGACGAGATCTAGTGGAGTAGAGCAAAGAAAGAACGTTCAAAAAGAACCAAAGAAAACCGAAAACATATCGGCATCAGAAGAGAAAGAAAGATTTGTGAGAGTAAGTCAAATCGCAGTACGAGAAAAGCACCAACAGAGAACGGAGAAAGACGCACGAGAAGATACAATAAAGAAAGACGACGGTTTCTGAGAAATATTAGCGGCGACAGGTTCAAAAGATCAAAACAAATCGACAAACAGCATCAACGCGATCAAAATCAACAAACAGTGGCGTACGTTCCGAAGAAGGGCGACACGCAAGAGGTGCAACCTGACGAGCACGCATTTCTATCGGGTGTAGTTTGTCGGAACGGAGCGAGAAAAAGTGCAGCTTGGTGGGTACGCACTGCGTTCGGGTGTAACCTATCAGGAAGTCCAAGAACAAGAAACAGTGCGACCTGGTAAGCACACATTCCTATCAAGTGTAGTTCATCATGAAACACAACCTAAAGAAACTGAAACGAAACAAAGCGACAACGTAACAACGTCATAAAAGAAAGAAAAACATAAAGAAGAGCCAATGGAGGTGGACCCTAAGCCGAAACAAGAAATCGAGGATCCAGCGGAAGAGCTTGACTATGACGAAGAAGAACAAATGATACATACAAGGCGTTAATTTTGGAATACAGTGACGAAGGAGATGATCAACTGCCATTTACACAAATAATACAGAAAATAAATAACGAACAACAATAAGACGGCGCTAGCTAAGTGGTGGATTATATCAAGCTGCTGGTCGAACAACTGAGAAAATAAAGTTCCAACACCAACATCAAGACAAAAGAATAAAAAAAAAGCGCTCGAGATCTGCAGAAGAAGAACCACGAAGAGCGAAACAAAGCCGAACAAAGTCTTGTCAGCGAGAGTCTATAGGAACAAGACGTAAAAACTCAGAATCGTCTGAGCGTCAGAAGTTTTCAGAACGAAGACGCTGAACTATACGGCCACAATCTTAAAATTCAGTAGGTCCAAGTCGGAGACAAGAGCTAAAATACGAATCGAAATACTATTATTCGTCATCGAAACGACACCATGTACCGAAAGAACCAGTGATAAGAGAGAGACGACGCCTCCATTATGAAAGAACTCAATCAGAAAACGAAGCGGATATCAAAGAAAGAAAGCAGCAAAAGATAGTGCAACCAGCGAGTGAAAAGGAGCACAATGGCTACGTCACTCACTGAAAGATGTGGAGAAAAAGCCGCAAAATACGGATTCGATATGGATACAGTAAAAAGGTGCGAATTTAGAACAAAAACAAGAATTCCTTTATGGCTCAATGCCGTGGTCAAAACTGCACTTCATAGAGAAAGATGGAAGTATAAGACAAACAACAAAAGAAACAACTACAAAGAGACTATGGTAAAAGAAAGGAAGAACGAGAAAAGTGGACGCACCAGAGATAAGAGATATTAGATAGAGCATTATGGTAACCAATAGAACGCGGGATAGAAAGAAAATCAAAGGCAAGCAGATTGACGGGAAGTTGGCCGAAGCGTTAAGCGATCCTGCAAAGAAATTCGAAATATATGAGCCAGGTATGCATTTACCGAGATAACATGTACTAACAGAAATGCGAGACCCAAAAGGTCTCGAGCGAAAACATAAAAAGAATGGACGAAATTATCGCGAAAAGAGAACGTATGGAAAGAAAGGTATCAAGTAGAGCTACGTGATGTTTCATTTCTTTTAGCTGCATGCTACATTGCATTTCACATCATGTATATACGGGTTCAATTTCTATCAGCCAGACAGTTACTTTCATATTGATCTATGCTTTATGCGTTTTGGTCGTCCTAATTGGGCGTTTTGCTCGGTGTAAAATACTCCTTATAAATGACGATACACATAATGCCAAACCTAAACGACGCAAAGAAGTAGTAGCAACAAGTGAAGCGAGCGGAATTTCCACAGATAGCACTAGAGAAAAATCGTGAAAATTTTTTGCCTGTTTCTGTCACGCATAACTCGTCTTCGTGTTGATTGATGTTGACAAATTTTTTATTCGAATGCAAAACTGATGAGGATCTGCCTTTTAGTTGAAAGCGAACAGCTTCAACCAAAGTTTCGCGGGCAAAATAGCAAAAACATGTTTTTAACTGTTCTTTGCCAAATTTGGCCATACGGGTACCAATTTTCAAAGCCTATTATTTTGCGACACAGACTTCGCATCGAAAACCAGCTCATAGAGATCTATAACTTTGATGACCAGATTTTTGTGGGGCCAATTCCTGGACCGGAATATTCCTGTCTACTTGCCGGAAATAACGATCCCTCAAATTTCGGCATGTTGTTCCGTGATGTTGCCTCACAACGAGTGTCTATTAAGTTACCGAGCACGCTGAATATAACAGTTTTGCTATTTAGAGTCCAACTTTACGATATTATATCTCTTCATGGAGTTTCAAGAACCTTACAATCTCTGAACCCAATTTCGAAAATGTAGGGAGTGTTCATTTGTTTGGATATTTATTGCTTGAAGGACATCACGAATCGTCTATATATATACGCAATTCGGTACGCTAAATACGATGGTTTGGTTATCTGAAGTTCAGCATGAATATTAGACACCTTTTCAGATGTCTTCATTGGATTTAGGGTCAATGGTTTATTGCCAAAATAGATTTTGTCTTTCAGTAGTTTGGTTACGTATTGCCTACAGAGCAAGAATTGTCTATATATAGGTCTTAGGCGTGCTTAATACGATTGTAGGATTATCTAGTAGACTAGAACGAATAATTCATGCGTTTTAGGGACCACGAGGTTTTAGGTTTTTCAATTGGTTGAGGGTTACAGAGGCTTTAATGTATTACATACATCAAACACAAAGCCTGTTACAAGTGATTACACAAAATTACGACTTGATAAAACCACGCTTGCTCCGTTTTACCCTCGTTTGCTAGTTACTAGTATATTGACTTTAGACCATTTAGAGCAGTAATATAGTTTTTCGGTTCGTTGAATACGATGATTTAGTCATTTTTAATTCAACATGACTGATATTTCATTAAGAGTTTGAATTGGTTTGTCTATGCGAGCTTAATTCACCGAAATAATTCGGTCTGTTATCCTTTATGAAGTTATGCAACGTTTTTCTGCTGCTCAGACAAGTTATTGTAAATTTTTTAATATGTAGAGTGAGTTGCGTGTCTTAACATCTGTCCAGGGGCTTAGCTAGAACGTTTCGCACGATGGGGTGGCGCAGCGTAATCTTACTAGGCGTACATAGAGAAACATGTATTTCTCTGTTCGGTCATCCCGCGTGGGAGGGAGGGGGTACGGTCGCCACGAGCACCACCACCATCGGCTACACCCATGCTTCTGTCATACCAACATTATAAGGCTTCAGAAGTTCCAAATGTTTAAAGGTAGTATATGTATGTAAACATAAAGTTCCTTAGTTGATTACACATGACAACTATAGTGCAAGTTTTGATTAAAATATAATAATGATCATTTCGGGTTTCAAGGATGTTTGGGTAATTCATATATTCCTTCAATGTAGACAATATAAAGATATTCTTGCCCTTCATTAACGCAGCTAAAATAAATGGAGCAGTAAAAAGTTATTATTTTAAAGTGTTGGAAATAACTGGTTGCGTTTGCCATGATGTATTGTCTGAGTTTTGTTGTTTCTTTTTGAATGTTGAAAGGATTTGGGAAGTTAAAATAAAGTATGCTTCAATAGTAGACAATATAAAGATATTCTTGCCCTTCATTAACAGAGCTAAAATAAATGGAGCAGTAAAAAGTTATTATTTTCAAGTGTTGGAAATAACTGGTTGCGTTTGCCATGATGTATTGTCTGAGTTTTGTTGTTTCTTTTTGAATGTTGAAAGGATTTGGGAAGTTAAAATGCTTCAATAGTAGACAATATAAAGATATTCTTGCCCTTCATTAACACAGCTAAAATAAATGGAGCAGTAAAAAGTTATCATTTTCAAGTGTTGGAAATAACTTGTTGCGTTTGCCATGATGTATTGTCTGAGTTTTGTTGTTTCTTTTTTGAATGTTGAAAGGATTTGGAAAGCTAAAATGCTTCGATAATTTGCATAATTTATTATTCTAGACTATATATATAGTGTTTCAGATTTCAGCTTTTTATATGATACTGTTCAATCTTTGTTGAAGCAGCTTATATACATACTTGCAACTTAAATTATACATTTAATTGTTTTTGCGAATGCTATTTTGTCATTTATGGATTTGATGCGAACCGATAGCATCAATCGTAAAACATGTTGGGTTTGTTACGCGACAGAAG
Organism: Trileptium ribeirensis; assembly: GCA_030248225.1. Taxonomy (NCBI): domain Eukaryota; kingdom Metazoa; phylum Nematoda; class Enoplea; order Enoplida; family Thoracostomopsidae; genus Trileptium; species Trileptium ribeirensis. The sequence goes on from JASANE010012939.1 coordinate 5,972, forward strand.
ACGATGATAGATTGGGTACTCGTGTTTATAACCATTAGTAGTCGCAACGAATGTGTATTATCTCTTAAGTTTAGTATATATACTGAGTAATTTCAAGCGCTGAACCATGGGCTTACTAAGACACCGCTTATTTTATTCGAAACTCGGGGAGCATAAGTATATAGCCAGGTATTCACTTTAATTGCATCGCTCGAAATATTTGCGTTTTGTTCTTTCGGAACTCTGAAAAGACAAATATATACAACCAGTAGTATTGCTCGAAGCGTTTGCGAGTCATGCTTTTGAAATTTAGAAAGAAGAACTATATAGTCAATTCGATAAATATACTTTACACATTTCTGGTCATCATTTGAATTAAATAAAAGATGTGGTCACGGAAATTTACGTGCGTTGTGGATTTATCATTGATGTAAAATTGGATCTTTTACTAGTACTTGCATTCGCATCAAGCCAGTGGCAGCGCAGGATTGTGTGAAACTGTAATTACGATGTTATTTATCGTCATGAATGTCGGATTTATTATGAAAATCTGCGTCGAACTATAAAATGTTCAATTAGAATCATTTCCGACTTAGAATTATTGATGTATTTTTAGCTCAGACATTTTTCTATTTTATGTGGTTAAGAGTACACAAATAAAGATTGAATGTGGCAGATGTGATAAAAACTGGCAATTTATGCGAATTAGGCCGTAAATGGATGTGTTTTGTTGCTGAAATTTGTATGCGTAGCTAGGTAATAGCCGAGTTTCCGAAGCTTCCCATAAATAGGTGTCGCCGATTCGGAGTATGGTTCGGCCCCGAAGAGGGCAACTGCGCAAATAGGGTTATGAAGTAATTTTTCTGATTTGTTCATTTAAAAGCTGTTTTTTTACTTGAAAACAGTTTGAAATCAAATTTTAAGTATGTAGCTATTGCGCCAGCTGCACTGCATTTCCTAATAATTTAACGTCGAAATTGTTTGCTATTATCAAATTTCCGTTGCCACAGCTATATACCAGGGAGTAACCGGAATTCCGGTTCCGGCGAAAATCGTGTTCCGGTTGCGGTTCCGGCAAAGGGCAAAAAAACCATACCGGAACCGGAATTCCGGTTTAAAAATTTTGTTTAAAATTTTCTACGTTTTTGCTTCATCCTGTAATCCAAACATATGTAATATATATTATACGATGATCAAACTCCAATACAACCAAGCAAAAGAAAAGATTAACTAACCAATTTGCCGTGTGAAACGTAAGTAGGGCACATAATTTGAGCAGGAATTTTTCATAATAACCTGCAGGAGTTTGTTAAATCAAAGCCAGGTCGATGCTTGTAGCAGCTATTTTACACATCCAGAAGTCTGTGGAATACGTTTGAATTAAACCGGTCCAACTCGGTAACAGAGTATGGCTTACGCAGAAGTACTTAGGGTATGCTTGGCTAACATAAATTGCGTCAAGCACTCGCCAGTGCGCTTGTAAACTTGGTATATAAATCAGTCTAAATTGAAGTAAACTAACGTTATCTGCAACGCAGCTAGAAACTGCTTTCTTGGCAATGAACTGTATTTATTGAAGCTGTGCGAGCAGCATCACAGTGCGTCTCATTTATAGCATTCTGATTAGAAAGTTATCATCATTATGATCTAACTGACGGGCACTGTTTGTCCAACGCTAGCCTATACAGTGTCTCTGACCACTGATCAGAAAATTACCTTCTATCTATTATTTTCTCTTAGAATTATATAAACCAATAATTTTAAGTTTCCTACAGAAGAACATGTAACAGACGTATGTGTAGTAAAGGGAGGCGACTGGACACTGAGCGAAAGTGTGTATTCTACGCTCCAAGCTTTGTAAGCACATTCGATTTGACGCAGTATACGCAATGGTGTATAGTGGAAGACATTTTTTGCTCGGGATGTCCAAAAACCGACATATTTGATCAATAAATAAACATTAGCTTCCTCAGTCTCTTTAACGTTTCAGAAAGGCAATAATACCATCGCAATACAATAAGTTTAATGTAAAAGTTATTTTTAATGAATTTTAAATCCACAATACCTTCATTTCTTCCATCATCTGTTTTACTATATATAAATTTCGAAGACTAGGTTCCGGATCCGGTTTAAATGGACGGTTCCGGTTATTCCCTACTATATACATATTTAGTTGTAGACCAACAGATCTCGGGGTCAGAGATAAATCAGTGAAGGGGCCGGGTTTTAAGGATAGGTTGCTAATAGGAGTCGGACCTCCTTTCATCCAATTCGAAAATCTGGATAATTTAATATGCACAGGACTGCTCAAAGACTTAAGAACAAGAACTAGTTTAGGTCTCGCAGTGTTCATTTTATAGACATGCTGTCAATTTTGACGTCGAAATACCAGATTAACATTAAAGTATAAGAATATTTTGCGCCTGTGCAAGGCACTAGACGGTTTGCATTTCTAGAGCTAGAGATACGTAAACTAAACGTTACGTTTTTCAGTGTAACTTTGTGGCATTTGTCGATTTTTCGAGCCTTTGTTTCCGTCACATATTGTGTCGATCGTGCAGCACACAACTCTAATATTTCTCGCCTGCTTATGAAACAAACGCCTATGCGCCAGTCCAAGCCTTTTGAATCCCTCCTACATGTATCATAATATTAATTTTTTGTTTTACAGCTAAGTGGGTGCAACCATGTCGTTGTCGTGGTTCGTCGCGTTGGGTACACGTTCGTTGCTTACAACGCTGGATCGATGAAAAACAGCGTGGTAATACGTTCAAAACTGTCCGATGCCCCCAGTGCAATTGCGAATATACGATTCTCTATCCGAAATTGGGCGGAGTCATGTTGATCTTGTCGAAGGTTGATAACTTTGTCGTCAGGGTATCGCCGTTAGTGTGCGCCGGAGCTATACTTGGTAAGTTAGATTCACATCTTGTTATTGAGTGGTAACATTTCGCTTCCCACAGAGCGTATGATACGTGTAGATACACACGTACGTAAAACATTGAAATTAATGAATCGGCTAAACAATTCCTATAAGTACATCGCTCGCATTTAGCAAACACAGGAAACGAACTTGTTGAAACTTTGAAAATGTGCCATTTTTGAGTATTTTTATAATATTTAGCTCCTAGCTCGGAAACAGTTGGATACTCTGACAAATTTTCGTAGTGGTATCTCTAGATGCGAGGAAACGACGCTTGTGGAAGGAGTTAAGGCGTAAAATGTTGGGGACACCGCATATTCAATGTCATATAGCTTTGTTCTTATTCAGATTGGATATTTGAGATGTTCCGGAGCAAATAATATTGACACAATACACAGCAAGTTGGGACATAAGACTCCCATATGTGTCAAAAATGTGAAAATTCATTACTTGCATGATTGACAAATACAAATTTTTGCAGTCGACTGCTATTTTGACGAATCTCCGCTCTCTGTGTTTCAATTATTATGGCGGTTATAACCATATTTAAAATTGAAAGCTGACGAAAAATGTTGCTTTATTTTGGTTCGCGGAAAAGGAGCTTATATCAGTGTGCCCGGATCTGAGAATTAGGCGTCAAATTAAACGTGCGTTGGTGTTGAACATATACAGTTTTTAAAGCGTTAACGAACGGTGTTTTTCATATAACGAACCAATTGAGGCCAAAATTGTTTTTTGTTAGTCGGTTGGTCACATAACTCCACGGTTTTTAAAGATTTTAACGATTTTTTTGTTCGCGTAATAAAATGTAGTTGTGTGGTGTTTGCGCTGCTCCTATGATTTCCTATCTAAATTATATCAAAACCGACAGGAATTGAAGTCTTTTGAGTTTGACCATTTGGGCTCGTAAATTTTAGGTTATAACTCTTAGCAAAGGCATCGGATCAAAACTGGCGGGCACTTAAATACTCTCGTTGAGAGATAGTTATGTATCTTCGTCAGAGCGAGCATTTTCGAGCTATGAACAAAAATTTACCCTCGAAAAAGTGAAATGGTCAAAGTTCCGGCAAAATAAGCTTCTTGCCTGCTGGGCAAATTTAACATTTTTTTAGCGTCTACTTCGTTCAGTTACGTATTGCTGGAAAGCCAAAATTTAGCAAATTAATGGCTGCGTTCCCACATTAGTTTCAGTATAAGTATTAAATTTTAAAAAATGTGCTGTTTACACATCAGTCTGGGAACCTCTAAACTACCCCTCCCATCGCGACAAGTCTAGCTTTCGTCTGCACTATTATTACTCAGAACCAAGATGTGCAACGTTATTATAGCAAATAAATGGCTGCGTTCCCACATTAGTTTCAGTATAAGTATTAAATTTTTAAAAATGTGCTGTTTACACATCAGTCTGGGACCCTCTGAACTACCCTCCCCATCGCGACAAGTCTGGCTTTCCTCTGTACCGTAATTGCGCAGAACCAAGATGCGCATCCGTTGTTATAGCAAATGAATGGCTGCGTTCCCACATTAGTTTCAGTATGAGTATTAAATTTTAATAAATTTTCTGTTTTCTCATCTATCAGTCTGGGAACCTCTTAACTACCCTCCGCTTCGCGATGGGGAGGGGTGGTTCAGAGGTTCCGGGCTGAATAATGTGCAAACAGCACTTTTTGAGCGCAGATGCTTTATATATCTGAAACTAATGTGAACACGGCATTTTGTTTGCTCATGGATGCGCATATTTGTTCTACGTAACTATGATTCTGAGGAAATCCAGGCGTGTCGCGAATAGGAGTGGTTGAGGGTCCCCATACTGATAGATGGCCAGACGGCACATATTTTTTAATTTAATACTTGTACTGCCGAGGTAAATATCAGACACACAGTTTATTTGAGCTTCTGTGAGCAACGGATGCGCATCTTGGTTCTGCGTAAGAAAATATACAGAGGAAAGCCACAACTTGTCCTCGCGAGGGGGGGTGAGGAGCCCAGTTACATGTTCCCGGACTGATAGATGTGTAAACAGCACATTTTTTAAAATTTAATACTCATACTGAAACTAATGTGGAACGTAGTTTGTTTATTGTGCAACAACGGATGGCTCATATTAGTTCTGCGTAATAATAGTACAGAGGAAAGTCAAACTTGTCGGCGATGAGGAGGGTAGTTTAGAGGTTCCCAGTACTATGATGTGAAAACAGCACATTTTTTAAAATTCAATACTTATACTGAAGCTAATGTGGGAACACAGCCATTTATTTACTCTAACAACGGATGCGCATCATGGTATTGCGTACTTACGGTACTGAGGAAGCCAAACTTGTCGCGATGGGGAGGGTCGTTTAGAGGTTCCCAGACTGATGTGTAAACAGTACATTTTTTGAAAATTTAGATACTTATACTGCAAGCTAATGTGGGGGCGCTGCCATTTTATTTTGCTATAGCAACAGGATGTACTGTAGCACTACAGTGCAATTCGCCACGGGAGGGTCAGTTTTTTTTTTTTTAGTGCAAAACAGCACATTTTTCTCAATTCAAAACTACCGACCAAAAAGGAACCGTACTCGCCAACAACGGCATCTCTGGTTCTGAGTAATACACGGTACAGAGGAAAGCCAGACTAATCGCGCATGGGGAGGGTCAGTTTACAGATTCCCAGACTGATAGGATGTGTAAAAACAGAACATTTTTTTAAAAATTTAACAAATTTATACTGAAACTAATGTGGGAACGCAGCCATTCATTTGCTATAACAACGGATTACGCGCATATTGGTTCTGCGTAATTATGTACGAGGGAAGCCAGACTTGTCGCGATGGGGAGTGTAGTCTACTGCAGTTATTAACCCCGACCGCAAACACTCATTTATTTATAGGCAAATTCTCACAAGAAAATACAGCTGCGTTTATTTTGCCCATGGCGCTATTGGGTTTCAGTGTAAAACTACTTTTTAACCAGGAAAATGTGTTGTTGCACATCGGGTGAGGGAAGATTAGAGGTATCCCAGTCGAGAAGCATCGCACATTTTTTACAAATATAACTACTATACCGAAACTTCAATTTGGGATTACGTCAGCCATTTAATTGCTATAGATGCGTGATCCTTTGTTATACAAAATGAATGGCTGTGTTCCCACATTAGTTTCAGTATAAGTATTAAATTTAAAAAAAAAATGTGCTGTTCACACATCGGTCTGGGGAACCTCTAAACTCCCCTTCCCATCGCGACGAGTTTGGCTTTCCTCTGTACCATAATCACGCAGAACCAAATATGCGGCATGCGTTATAGCAAATGGAAGAAACGAGTGCGTTTCCACATTAGTTTCAGTATATATAAGCATTAAATTTAAAAAAATGTGCTGTTTACACATCTATCAGTCTGGGAACCTCTGAACTACCCTCCCCATCGCGATAAGTCTGGCTTTCCTCTGTACCGTAATTACGCAGAACCAAGATGCGCATCCGTTGTTATAGCAAATAAATGGCTGCGTTCCCACATTAGTTTCAGTATAAGTATTAAATTTTAAAAAATGTGCTGTTTACACATCAGTCTGGGAACCTCTAAACTACCCTCCCCATCGCGACAAGTCTGGCTTTCCTCTGTACCGTAATTACGCAGAACCAAGATGCGCATCCGTTGTTATAGCAAATAAATGGCTGTGTTCCCACATTAGCTTCAGTATAAGTATTCAATTTTAAAAAATGTGCTGTTTACACATCAGTCTGGGAACCTCTAAACTACCCTCATCATCGCGACAAGTCTGGCTTTCCTCTGTACGATTATTACGCAGAACCAAGATGCGCATCCGTTGTTATAACAAATGAATGGTTGCGTTCCCACATTAGTTTCAGTATGAGTATTAAATTTAAAAAAATGTGCTGTTTACACATCTATCAGTCTGGGAACCTCTAAACTACCCTCCACATCGCGACAAGTCTGGCTTTCCTCAGTACCATAGTTACGCAGAACCAATATGTGCATCCGTTATAGCAAATAAATGACAGCGTTCCCACATTAGTTTCAGTATAAGTATTAAATTAAAAAATATGTGCTGTTTTACGCATCTATCAGTATGGGAACCTCTAAACTACTCTCCTTATCGCGACAATGCTAGGAACCTAGGTACCATTCAGTTAACCAGAACAACGGATGTGGATCTTGCATCTGCGTAATTACGGTAGCAGAGGAAAACTAGGCTGTGCGATGGGAGGGGTAGTCCACATTGGTTTCCCAGCTGATATATCTACACATTTTTTTAAATTAAATACTTATACTGAAAAAGTGGGAACGCAGCCATTCATTTGCTATAACAACGAATGCACATCTTTGTTCTGCGTAATTATGCTACAGAGGAAAGCCAGACTTGTCGCGATGGGAAGGGTAGTTTAGAGGTTCCCAGACTGATAGATGTGTAAACAGCACATTTTTTTAAATTTAATACTTATACTGAAACTAATGTGGGAACGCAGCCATTTATTTGCTATAACGGATGCGCATATTGGTTCTGCGTAACTATGGTACAGAGAAAAGCCAGACTTGTCGTGATGGGGAGGGTAGTTTAGAGGTTCCCAGGCTGATAGATGTGTAAACAGCACATTTTTTAAAATTTAATACTTATACTGAAACTAATGTGGGAACGCAGCCATTTATTTGCTATAATAACGGATGCGCATCTTGGTTCTGCGTAATAATAGTACAGAGGAAAGCCAGACTTGTCGCGATGGGGAGGGTAGTTTAGAGGTTCCCAGACTGATGTGTAAACAGCACATTTTTTAAAATTTAATACTTATACTGAAACTAATGTGGGAACGCAGCCATTCATTTGCTATAACAACGAATGCACATCTTGGTTCTGCGTAGATATGCTACAGAGGGAAGCCAGACTTGTCGCGATGGGAAGGGCAGTTTAGAGATTCCCAGACTGATAGATGTGTAAACAGCACATTTTTTTAATTTAATACTTGTACTGAAACTAAGGTGGGAACGCAGCCATTTATTTGCTATAACGGATGCGCATATTGGTTCTGCGTAACTATGGTGCTGAGGAAAGTCAGACTTGGCGCGATAGGGAGGGTAGTTTAGAGGTTTCCAGACTGATAGATGCGTAAACAGCACATGTTTTTTTAATTTAATACTTGTACTGCAACTAATGTGGGAACGCAGCCATTTATTTGCTATAACAACGGATGCGCATCTTGGTTCTGCGTAACTATGGTACAGAGGAAACCCAGACTTGTCGCGATGGGAAGGGTAGTTTAGAGGTTCCCAGACTGATAGATGTGTAAACAGCACATTTTTTAAAATTTAATACTTATACTGAAACTAATGTGGGAACGCAGCCATTTATTTGCTATAACAACGGATGCGCATATTGGTTCTGCGTAACTATGGTACTGAGGAAAGCCAAACTTGTCGCGATGCGGAGGGTAGTTTAGAGGTTCCCAGACTGATAGATGTGTAAACAGCACATTTTTTTAAATTTAATACTTATACTGAAACTAATGTGGGAACGCAGCCATTTATTTGCTATAACAACGGAAGCGCATTTTGGTTCTACGTAACTATGGCACAGGGGAAAGCCAGACTTGTCGCGATGGGAAGGGTATTTTAGAGGTTCCCAGACTGATAGATGTGTAAACAGCACATGTTTTTTTAATTTAATACTTGTACTGCAACTAATGTGGGAACGCAGCCATTTATTTGCTATAACAACGGATGCGCATCTTGGTTCTGCGTAACTATGGTACAGAGGAAACCCAGACTTGTCGCGATGTGAAGAGTAGTTTAGAGGTTACCAGACTGATAGATTTGTAAACAGCACATTTTTTAATTTAATACTTATACTGCAACTAATGTGGGAACGCAGCCATTCATTTGCTATAACAACGGATGCGCATCTTGGTTCTGCGTAATTACGGTACAGAGGAAAGCCAGACTTATCGCGATGGGGAGGGTAGTTTAGAGGTTCCCAGACTGATAGATGTGTAAACAGCACATTTTTTTAATTTAATACTTATACTGAAACTAATGTGGGAACGCAGCCATTTATTTGCTATAACGGATGCGATGCATATTGGTTCTGCAAAAAACCACACCAAGAAAAACACACACTTTTTTTAATTTAATACTTATCTGAAACTAATGTGGGAACCAGCCAACAAACAACGAAGCCAGGTTCTACGAAACTATGCACAGGGAAGCCAGACTTGTCGCGATAGGGAGGGTAGTTTAGAGGTTCCCAGACTGATAGATGTGTAAACAGCACATTTTTTAAAATTTAATACTTGTACTGCAACTAATGTGGGAACGCAGCCATTTATTTGCTATAACAACGGATGCGCATCTTGGTTCTGCGTAACTATGGTACAGAGGAAACCCAGACTTGTCGCGATGGGAAGGGTAGTTTAGAGGGTCCCAGACTGATAGATGTGTAAACAGCACATTTTTTAAAATTTAATACTTGTACTGAAACTAATGTGGGAACGCAGCCATTCATTTGCTATAACAACGGATGCGCATCTTGCTTCTGCGTAATTATGCTACAGAGGAAAGCCAGACTTGTCGCGATGGGAAGGGTAGTTTAGAGGTTCCCAGACTGATAGATGTGTAAACAGCACATTTTTTAAATTTAATACTTATACTGAAACTAATGTGGGAACGCAGCCATTTATTTGCTATAACGGATGCGCATATTGGTTCTGCGTAACTATGGTACTGAGGAAAGCCAGCATTGTCGCGATAAGGAGGGTAGTTTAGAGGTTCCCATACTGATAGATGCGTAAACAGCACATATTTTTTAATTTAATACTTGTACTGCAACTAATGTGGGGACGCAGCCATTTATTTGCTATAACAACGGATGCGCATCTTGGTTCTGCGTAACTATGGTACAGAGGAAAGCCAGACTTGTCGCGATGTGGAGGGTAGTTTAGAGGTTCCCAGACTGATAGATGTGTAAACAGCACATTTTTTAAAATTTAATACTTATACTGAAACTAATGTGGGAACGCAGCCATTTATTTGCTATAATAACGGATGCGCATCTTGGTTCTGCGTAATAATAGTACAGAGGAAAGCCAGACTTATCGCGATGGGGAGGGTAGTTTAGAGGTTCCCAGACTGATAGATGTGTAAACAGCACATTTTTTTAAATTTAATGCTTATATATACTGAAACTAATATGGAAACGCAGCCATTCATTTGCTATAACGGATGCGCATATTGGTTCTGCGTAATTATGCTACAGAGGAAAGCCAGACTTGTC
>JASANE010012942.1:0-10684 GCA_030248225.1 Trileptium ribeirensis
AGGCCTTTATCTTTTTATGCTGTATTAATAGAGTTGGCTTCTCCCAAGTTTTAATTTTGCAAAGGCTGTGTAAAATTCATGCAATGGAAAATAAAGTGAAAAAATTTCATCTTGATAAATTGACTCACCCCCCTGACCCAAAAATAAACATCTGGCTACATGCTTGGTCGAAATTAACTACAGCGCTTTGACCAAGAAAGGCAATAGCGCCGTTGTTCGCATATCTATTGACCATCGTGATTTTAGAATTAATTTTTATTTCAGGAAATGTTTGTCACAAATATTGCAAAAGAGAGGCTTCATCATTTAAGAGCTAAATAAATAGGTGCGAAGACAAAACGAGGCGACTGGCAATATATCATCGTTGTTGATGTGGCATCAGTTGTTTGTTGCAAATGATGACGCTCAATAGAATAATAAGTGTTATTGCTCCTAAAGTTTTTCTTATTGAGCTTGCCAGACCCGTAGCTACCGAAGGTAGTGGCGTGTGGCTCACCCCCTCTCCATGCTCCAGCTAGAGCTCCTAACTGCTACGATAGAGCAGAACTGTCACATTCAATTTACTATTTATATATTCGAAATTTCAGACCCCTTAGAATTCATCCATCGCCCCACCCATCCCCCGCCAGCTTAGTTTGTCTAGCTGTGGCCCTGAGCTCGCTCGCTTAGCGGCCAGCAGTCTAATTCGCGTAATGGTCGTGTTAATAGGTGTGGTTGAAGAATTAATATTTTTGCCGCTTTTGCCTTGAACTGATGGTTTTTTCGTTTTATGTGTGCGTGCGCATCTTAATCATTCCGGATAGTAATTATGCAATCACATATTGGTATATTGTCAGCTGGATCAAAACCCAGTATCGAGAATTCCAGTATTGACTCAGTGGATATCTGAACGTACGCACAAATAGATTTTCTGTGAAATAACAATATGACTTTGTAGCTGCAAATATGATGTATACAGTACAGAGTTTAAGCTGTGTTATATATTTCTTCTAAAATACTTTAGGACATTTTAACGAGGGAAGGGATCGTCCGTTCTGGCGGTGTACCACATTGTTATGTTTATATTTACAATTTGGATTGAAAAAGGAGATGAGAAAGTAATTTGAGAATACGCGATTATATATAATCTGTGATGCCAATTGTAGTTATTTTGGAATGTATGTCAATTGAAACTGGCTAAGCGCGTGTGGTAGTCGATTTGTCTTAATTTTTGACAACTTATGAGGATACTTATAGTATTGATACCACTCTAATAATAATTTAACTAAAGAAAGGAAAACCTCGATGCCGCCATTTCAAGTCAAAATATGTTGATATTGTCACGTAGGTATGCTTTGTCGTTGCAGGATTTACGCTGTGTTTTATATTCGGATAACCGAATACAGTGTTGGATCATGGACCAAATATACTATTGTAGAGACCATGTTTAATGAATTTTGTAGCTACTGTCTGTATTGCGATAATGGACGAATGGTATTTTTCATTTTTACGCGCCGCCTAATTTTAGAACGCAGTATCATTATGACACGGCGCCTAATACCATATTTATAAAACCTTTTTCCATACGATGGCGAAAGGCAAATTTTGTATTAAAACCACACAAATATTGCTGTCATTCTCTGTTACTTGGACATAGTTAGGCTGATTGCTCTCTTCGATCAATATATATGGCATATTTATTAGCGCACAACTATTAGCACAGTAAGGTGCAAACGAAATATGATTCAGGGACCTGGGAACAGGGGTGGTGATGGCTTCTCCAACCCCAGATATCATGGTGGAGAGCACACCGCTTGATTATTCTGCCCCAGAAACTAAACACAGATGATGTTTTTTAGAAATGAGCTTTTGTATCTTACGAATTCTTAGTATTGTCGAAATTTGTTATCCAAACTTGTCACATGCTTTTATCTTAAACAGCATCCACCAGATATGAAAATCGTTTTTTGTTGCCTGCAGGAATTTATCACTAAAATATTATATATATAATTAACATTATTTTGGAATTCATGACACTTAATACGTCAGGCAACTTTTTCACCGTGAGTGGATTTTAAGATGCATTGAAGTCCCGCTGTCGCAGCGACGCATCTAGTTTTCGGAGCCGATAAATTTGTTGTACCTTTGGCCCAACACGCCAATAAAGTGTATCAAACAGTTATTTTGTATGGGTTAAACAATATGTGTTAATATGAGAAATTCCTACTAACTGAATTCAGTGATCTATGTGGCTGCTGAATGGTATATACTAGGGAGTTCTTTTGTCTGAAACCGATCAGGAATAACCAGTTCTTCGTAGGTCAAAATTTTTTCATTTTCGCCTTTGCATATGCACGTTGCTTTTGCTTGTATATATACAGTGCATTTGAACTAAGTTAATAACTAACGATATAACACAGAAAATAGCTTTGAACGACTTTTGGGTTTCGACATATCACTTCATAGTTGTTTGTTTGTGATAGTGGTAATATCGATCACATTTTGTGGTGGAAATAGTATCGAAACACCAGTGATATACACAGCCTCCTAGTATCTACAAACTCTTTTGCTTTCTGAGTTATGTTTCACATGAGTGTTAACGTGAATGAAATATGGATGCTTTTAAGAGCCGAACTTAAGCTGAATGACATAACGCTATATCCTTAAAAAGAACACCTAGAGCGTGGGGTTCGGGGGCGGCAGCCCCCGACATAGTTTTAGGTATATCATTTGTGTCGTATAGGGACCTTAGTTTAGGAGCAGGCTTAGCCTTAGTATATATCGAATGCGGCACAGATTAGATATAATGTATGTCCATCTGTTTGTCTTCGACACTTTTAGGTATGGTAAGAATTGTGGAAGGCATCCATGTACTTCAGTCTGCACGGTCTTATTGAACTTTTATTTATTACTTCAGAGCTCGGAAAATGTTGAAGGCTTGCTAACTGTATTTGTCATTGAGCTTGGCGATGTGTCCAGGTGTTGCCGTGAATATATACTTAACCATCAACCTTTTCATTTGATTGTTCAGTTGTACACACAAATGTTACAAATACGAGATGTAATCACTGGTATCTTATAGATATTAATTAATATTAGCACCTAGCTAAACACTGTGTATGGGTGACCCGTTGCTGCAGATATTCAAACTGGGTTGTTGTTTCGTCGTTTTTGGCTTGCATCCACTGTCGTTTGCACGTAATACAAAATGTCAGATCAAAGCGAATGATGCGCTGTTGTTACCATCTGCTAGGTATGTCACTTTTTGTGGGGTACTCAAAATTGTGCTGCTTTCCACAGCAACGACTCATATATCATCTAGTTGCAAAGCATATTCATATGTGTTCGTTTTTAATATTTTTTGGACTTCCGGCAGCCTAAGTTTTTGTTCTATGAATTATTCGAGCTTTGCCAAATTGCAATGTTTTTCTTCGTTATGTGTTTCACATTGGCCTAATTGACAGTTGTAATTGTTGTGCACAGAACGAGCTTGTTTTGTAATTTGACCTTTAGTTTTTTGTCATAATTGTGTAAACTCACCACGTGTCTATTAGAATTGTGAAACTTGTATTTTTGAAGCACAGCTTATACTGCAGCGTGTATATACTCTGTTTCTGCGTTGACCTGTTTTTGGCGTAATAAGAAGTCAGTGGGGTTCAGTGCATGCGTGCTTGCTTGAAATGCCATATGCAATAAAACAGTAATCGGTTCTGACTTTGTAGAATATTGTGCAGATTTTTAAAACCTGGCTAGTGGAGTTTTATCGAATTGAAGTCAATTGCGCAAAAATTTATTTTGTCTGTCTGTGTCGTACAACACCCATCACTACATTCATGTATTTGCGCATATGTTTAATTGTCGTGTATTTGGCTATGTATGCGCAGCTGATTTCCAGGACAAATCTTTGCTAAACCGGCAGGAGCTGAAAGCTTTTTTATTTTGGCGTCAGCCTTCAGCTATCTCTTTTAAGTTAAACTCTTCGCAAAGATGTTAAACGAATCCAGCCATATAAAGGTACAACACTGCTATGGAAATCTTTTTGTCACAGCATCCTTTTTCAAATGTTTAAGCCAAATGTAAAAAATATAAACAGTGGAAGTTTTCTAAATTGCGCATTAGATATGAACGATGGCCTTATAGGTTATGTAACCCTCGGAACACGTTAGTTTTACTGTTGCAAACTTACACTGGTTGTGAATGCTAAAGCGAACTAAAAATTCTCAATTTTGACAATGGAGATTACAAAATTTTGGTATTTTTCAATTTAGTATATATGAAGATGGATAAAATTGGTATATCGGGTCTGGGGGTTAAGGAATACGATAAAGGCATTGCATTTGCATATTATGCATCTTTGAGGGTAAGTGCGGAAGGTATTGCTACCTGGAAAGGTGATATTTGAAAGTTCAAAGCAACAAGTATCATTGGAGTTTAATATTAACTTTATCCGCCAAATTACTTTTGCTCAGCGTCAATACAGTCTATCTTTTGTTAGCTTTAGCACTGTGCGGTAATAATGATTATTCTTAAAGTTTGAAATGTTGAAGTCTATTGAAAACTCTCAGAAACTGCGAAAATTAAAAAATTTTACTCCAGTCCTCCACTTAAAAATGCTGAGTGCTATTTTGACCCGTAAAATTAATAAATTTCGCACCCAGTCTGGTTCTCCGCTTATACGAAAATTCCATATTATGTATGGGTTGTCGCCCTATTCTATTGGGGGTAATTCATGGAAGGGGCCCACCATCTTCAAAAATAGATTCTTAATACCCTGAACTTACGAGCGAGCCATATTAACACAAACGCAGCTAGCTATGTACGTGGCACTGTTTGGATGGTTGACTACATATTTGGTTTGATAAACTGCCTACGCCATCTGTTATCGTCGTGTAAGTCTGCTAATGCACAATAACTCGTATAGTCACTACAGTTATGTCGTGCTACTACCATTATACACCTGGTTTATTCGTACAGCGGTTCACGGGTTAATTGTTTTGCTATTTTTATAGCTATTGTAGCGCTGGTTTATAAGCAGTTGTAGCATTGCCTTGTCGAAGGTTTAGCTCTGTTTTGAGATAGTGATATTATATGGAGGCTTGTATCAGTAATAGCACACGTGAGTTATTAATGTTCATATACTTTTTAGTCTCAAGTTAGTTATTAAACATACACACTATATGTAAAAGTCAGTTAGCTGGAATAGTAGTTACAGTTACGTCTACATAATTATAGTGCTGTAACGTTTCGTGTATTTCTTAACTACTATAGCGAAAATGATAAATATATTACGATTAGGAATAAACTAGAAAATAGTATAAATAAATATAAATTAAGATGTGCCATTTTGGCGTAAGTTAATTCATATGTCATATCGATATACTACATGCGAGTTGTTTAAAAGCGATGTAATTATGGCTTTTAGTTTTTGTTTCCATCTTCTGTTTAACCTAGTAAATCCGCATCAGGCCCTTTCTCTCAATCCACTGATTTTATCTCAATCGGAATCCTGGCAGTCGAGAGACTTGTGTCACATGGGGCACCGCATCGTATCTTTTGGCACAAAATTCCAAAGCCTGTCGTTTGAACAGTATGGCGCTGAAGTATCAAATCCATGTTTACCAGTCGCATTCGGGAATCAAAGAGTCTCGATTGGAAATTAAGGATGAATGTAGCGTATATTATGTGTTTTTGTAACAATCTTATAACCGAATACCAAAAAAAACTTATAGCAGAGTGTTGACATAATCCTGTAACAGACATGTGTCTGACGTTTTACAAGTCGGATATTATTTTGTGTACAATCGCGTGTATAACGTTTAAAAATGGTCATACACAATGAATCTAATAGCATCTCATAACATATTATAGTTTGTAAGCGGTGCCAATGAAAGCCGTCAATTGGTATCCGATTTATAGAATTTTACGATACCACACTCTATGACGAGACACATCTTTGTTGGAATACCTAAAAAGATTTCTGCAAATACAGCTATTCCCTAATATTTCGCGTGTTTAGGCCGCGTTTATAAGTTTTTCGGTCACCATTAGTATATATACTTTGGAACATTAAATTTCTAAAATAATTTCTCGACCTATATATCAGGGAGTAACCGGAATTCTGGTTCCGTCGAAAATCGTGTTCCGGTTGCGGTTGCGGAAAGGGCAAAAACCATACGTGAACTGGAATTCCGGTTTAAAATTTTTGTTTAAAATTTTCCACATTTTTGCTTCATCTTTGGCCCAAACATATGTATTATACATATATACGGCCCATAGGCCCATATATAGATTGATCAAGTTCCAATACAACCAAGCAAAAGAAAAGATTAATTTAGCAATTTGCTGTTTGAAACTAAAGTAGAGCGCATAATTTCAGTAGGAATCTTTCATCTTAACCTGCAGGAGTTTGTTAACAAAATAAAGCCAGGTCGATGATTGAATCAGCTGTTTTGCACATTCAGAAGTCTCACTGGCGGATTTAGGGGGTGGATTGGGTGGCTAGCCACCCCCCTCTCTTGCAACGCCAAAAATATTTTTCCCATATTTGTTATACCGATGAAATACATAATCTATATATATACATATAAGAGGGGAGGGATTTTCGTCTGTTTATTATTTATCTGAATGTTTGTTGAGCGGAGCTCGGCGAAGCGTTTTTATTTTCTGTCTGTGAGTAAAAAGGTCGATGTCCGTTCGTTCGTTCGGTCCGACGGATCTCAAGAACCACTGAACCGATTTTAAGAAAGTTTTTTTGTTTGAAAGCCTATCATGTCAATATCATGATATTTGGGATTAAATATTTTTGAGTGGTTAATTAGTAATTAGCTAATTAGTTAACCCTATGCTGCTAAAATAGAGAATTTTGCAATATTTGTGTTATTTATTGAAATAGAATCGTTTCGATCAAACCATTATAGGGTTTTTTGGGTCGAAGAATTCAATTATAATATTTTTACCAATGATAAAGCCCTATGCCCTATGCAATGTAGCTACAAGAACATAAAATTGAGTACATTCGTAATGCCACAGCCCAAGCTCCGCTCACAAATGTAGTTCTACTACCGACTAGTCTTTGAACTCTGTCAAAAGTATTATAGAAGCACCCAATCCATATATATTCTGAATCAGCAAACTCCAACTTAGTTAGAAACATATGTTTAAACCTCTAGAGGGTATTATATATTGTTTGGGAGTTAGCTAATTATATATTAGCTTAAGATATGAGTTAATTGGTGCACTTTTGGATGTCTGCATTATGCGGCGTTCACGGTATAATGTCCACTACGTTTAAAACTTTTTACCCTCTGTGGTTCCGACTATACTGTAACGACAGTAAGGGTCACACCCTCACTGAATAAAGATTTATGGAGGTGTCCGATACACCGACTAGTTAATGCACCATAACATTACGGTATCGGCGACACCATATAGCTACCCTGTTTTCGCGGAATGACGGTGTCACGGACACTATCTATAATTAGATGTATAAAAGAAATATATTTTGACTCGTTTACGATAAGTTGAGTGCAGCCTGACTTAGTTTTGTCCGGCTATCAAAGTGGCTTCAATGGAAATTTGCTATAGCACAAGCTAGCTAGCTGTACATGTTTTCGTTGCAGCCGAGTGTAGCTCTCTGGATAATCTGTCTAGTCTACGTTGACTATATACGGCAGACTATAGTGTCCTGGCGGACTGATTTATGCGGTTAATGTTATGGTTTATACTATAACGATAATAAGTTAAATTTTAACAGTTGCCGATGCGGGAAATTCAAATTTTGGCAGTGCTACAATGTGTAAAGATTTAAATATTAGACAAGTACAATTCTTGAAAGACGGTAAGATAAGAAATCAAATTTTGGCGCGTTTTTAACTATAGTCCCGGGAGACTCTATCGGACAAAATTCTTACTCAGCGTAGACTGTTCATGCAAAACCTATCAGTCACGTAAGAGTCTTTAGTTGTCCCGGGTGTCTATAAAAGCTATATGTGGAAACGGTGTGCGTCTCATGAAACTGTTGGACAACTTAGAGTCATTTTGCACACAACTTAACTTAAACGCTTTATGAGTAATCAGCAGTTGTCTATTTATTAAAGAGAACACCAATACGCGTTGCTTGTTAATGCTTTATTATAAAGACTCTCTGACGATGTGACGCTATTTAGTATAAGGATACCGAAAGGACATAGCTTACAATAGTAAATTGATGGAAGTTTCTCAATATGGCAATAGTTCATAAAACTCTGGATTGCTACATACCAATGATGTTTTCTGAAATTGTTTTTTGTAAATACTTCATTTTATGCCTCATTTTAAAAATATACTGGATGGAAACGAGTCGTTAGTGATCTGGGGGCAGTGAGCATATTTTTTGTAAATGAGGACGACAAGACTCAAATTCTGAAGGATTTTTCGCGATGCTTGGAATTATATTGATAGTGACCGTAATGTTGATACAATTTTGGAGAAACAGTACTGGCCAAGCGTATATATATGAGAGACAAGATTCAGCAGAAGGACCGTGTTCTATTCCACCACTATTCAGCAGGAGGACCGTGTTCTATGCCACCGCTATGCAAGCGTTTTTTAATTAGCCTCTAATCTCTTTTTTATGGTCGCGATGTGCCATAGTGTAGTGTAATAAAAAGAATGAGTGCTGTGCAATATGTGAATAAGATAAGTATCACCCCCTTTGATCGTTTTTATCCTTCGCTGCTCACGTTTCTCCACCTTTTGGTGTAGTAGTGCCTACCAGCTGGAAGTACCGACGTCGCCCAAGCAAACTGCAACATGTTTTTTTCTACGTAGGTTCAAGACGCCGGAGCTACTTTTGTGTGGCTAAACACTTAATGATGAGTAGTGTAGTATAGATTCAGGCCGAATATCCAAAGTTTGAATGTACGGCTGAATTGCAAAATTGTTAATATCAATTGTTGAGACTGCGTATATTAGACGTAGACATATTATACGTATTCATGTCGATCACGCTATGAACTTTCTCGGGTTAATTTGGTTCATAGTGGTCGACGCATACTCAAAGTATCCCTGCATCCATCTAACGTTATCCGTTTCTCCACGGTCTACGATGTAACTTCTGGAACACGAGTTTGTTCATTTTGGTTATCCGCGTAAAATCGTAACGGATAACGCGAGCTGTTTTGCCTCTGAAGATTTTACGCAGTAATTACAGGCATGGCTTTTTTTGATTCAATCGTAAAAGGCCATTGACATACTTAGCATCTATTGCATGTAAATCTAAAAAAATATTTATTATTATTATTAATATAAGCTGTTTCATGAAAAATGCATATGTCGATAGGTGGGAAAAATTCCTATCATAGTCACCCCCCCCTTTCAAAAATCCTAGATCCGCCCCTGAGTCTGTATGGTATGTTCGAATTAAATCGATCCAACAGAGTATGGATTACGTAGAAGTACTTAGTGTACGCTTGGTTAACATAAATTGTGTCAAGCACCAGCCAGTGAGCTTATAAACTTTGTAAACTATCTACATTGATGTAAAGTAACGTTATCTGCAACGCAGCCAGAAACTGCTTTCTTGGCAGTAAACTGTATTTTTTGAACTGTGCCAGCAGTATCACAGTTTGTCGCATTTACAGCATTCTGTTAGAAAGTTATCATTATGATCTAACTGACGGGCACTGTTTGCCCCCCCTTCAAAAATCCTAGATCCGCCCCTGAGTCTGTATGGTATGTTCGAATTAAATCGATCCAACAGAGTATGGATTACGTAGAAGTACTTAGTGTACGCTTGGTTAACATAAATTGCGTCAAGCACCAGCCAGTGAGCTTGTAAACTTTGCAAACCAGTCTACATTGATGTAAAGTAATGTTATCTGCAACGCAGCCAGACACTGCTTTCTTGGCAATGAACTGTATTTTTTGAACTGTGCCAGCAGTATCACAGTTTGTCGCATTTACAGCATTCTGTTAGAAAGTTATCATTATGATCTAACTGACGGGCACTGTTTGCCCAACACTAGCCTAACATTTTCTCTGACCACTGATCAAAATTTACCTTCTATTATTTTCTCTTAGAACCATATAGACCAATAATTTCGAGTTTTCTACAGAACAACATGTAACAAACGTATGTGTAGTAAAGGGAGGCGACTGGAGACAAGGCGAAAGTGTTTATTCTACGCTCCATACGTTGTAAGCTCATTAAATTTGACGCAGTATGCGCAAGGGCGTATAGTGGAAGACATCTTTTGCTCTGTGTGTCCAAAAACCGACATATTGATCGATAAATAATCATTATTAGCTTCCTCAGCATATTTAAAGTTTCAGAAAGGCAATAATGCTATCGCAATACATTACGTAAGTTTAACGTAAAAGTTATTTTTCAAAACATTTTCAATCCACTATACCTTCATTTCTTCCTTCATCTTTTTTAATATATATATATAAGTTTCGAAGACCAAGAATCCGGTCTCGAATCCGGTTTTAAATGAACAGTTTCAGTTTCTGGTTCCGGTTGTTTCCCTGCTATATATAGGTCTTGTTTTGGCTCTAGTTGTCCGTGAAATCCGCTACTAAAAATAACTTAGTGAAGCAAAAATTTTGTCAAATATGACAGAAATGGATATTTTTTGAAGAGTAACTTGCGAAAGAAGATTGCAGACGATACCAAAATTTTCCTTCAAAATTCCAAATTATATTATACAAAGTATAAACTTCTTGC
>JASANE010012944.1:0-19387 GCA_030248225.1 Trileptium ribeirensis
AAGATTACTCGCCAGAAATAGCATTATTGCCCGCTCAATATTACATAGAAATTTCAAAATTTTCGATCATTATTAGCAGACAGCTAGATTAGCCATGTGCTATTTTTGTCTAAAGTGCGGTATAAAGCAACGTAATGATGGTTCCTGGCAAGTACGTAAAGTAACGCTGATAAATAATACAACATCCCTCAAGTATCAACTAGGTATCCGGTTCATCTCAGCTATTACTGAGGCTACTATAGCCGCCTCAATTAGGCTAGTATGAAACGGAGCGAGTGTGGTTTTATTCTTAAGTTATCATTTTGTTTAATCACCTGTAACAGGATGTGTTTGATGTAAATACCATGCTAAAACCGCTTAAACCCTGAACCTATTGAATATCCTAAATCTTCGTTGACTCTAGACCCACCGAAAACAACACTGACAACACATCAATTATTTGTACTGGTCTCTAGATAACCAAATCATTGTGTTCAGGCTACAGTATAACCTATATAGACAATAATTATTATTGATTACCTGTACGAAATACGTAACCAAAACAATTGAGGACAGACTATTTACTGTAAATCCATTGAAGAATCATGAAAAGGCATGAAATATACACGCCGGACACTAGATAACGAAATCATTGTACTAAGCATACCGAAAAACCTCCGCGTGGACTACTTTTCTGCCATGCACCAAACTACTCAAAGACCGACTATTTCCAGAAAATTGGGTGCATTCACTCTTAATCCAGTGAAAATGTCTGAAAAGACAAGATATTCGTGGTTAACTCTAGATAACCAAGCCATCATATTCAGCTTACCGGAAAAGCTACATAGACAATTCTTGGTGACCTTAACGCAATACTTAACCAAACATCTCAAGACAGACTATAATCTGGAAATCGGGTTAATTGACTATAAAACCACTAACAGCCCATGAAAAGGCAAGAAATACTTATACATACACCATTACTGACGCCCTGTACGCAATACATAATCAGACAAATGAAAACGCCCCAGATATTGGTAATCGAATTCGTCGACCGTAAAACCATTGAAACACCATAAAAAGGCATATATAATAAAGTCAAGTTGGACTCTAGATGGTAAAACCATTGTATATAGCGTGTATTATAACCCAATGGGTACTCATTCTAAGGTAAAAACCAGCAATAACACGGTGAAATTGGAAAAATCCTATTTCTGGCAAAGAGTCGACGAACCATTTTCAAGCAAAAAGCCGAGGGAGTGGTTCAACAAAAATGTCGTGGTTTGCAAAGTTGTAGATCTCGCTGAGCGGATTCTGTGGTGGTCTTCATATTTCGATGCGAGATATGGGCTGCAAAACACTGGTACCCGTATGACCAGATTAAGAACCCTTAAAAAGCTGTTTTTTGCCATTCTGACAATGAGGATGAGGTCAGCGCTGCCCGCGTTCAAATAAAGGGAACATAGTAATCACTTTTGCTATCGAACCAAAAATGTGTCAAAATCCGTCCATCCAAAAATGAGTTAGTTATGATATAACAGAGGCAGACAAAAACGAAAGTTTCATGTTTTCCCCTTAGCGCCCTCAGTGGAAACTCCGCTCGCTCGGTTTCAATTACGTTGATTGCGGTACACGCTGTGTACCGGAACCAACTTTGCATTTGACTGTAATGTCAAGATACTCTTGCCTTTTTCCAAACAATTCTTGTCATTGCGTCATCACTATAATAATTGTCGTTGCTCGTTCCCGCGACAATTATACCCTTGCACAGCAAGCCACATTGCGCATTCGTTATTACTTACCCAGTCACTTTCACCGAGATATAAGTGGTGGCGTGATGGACATGACAGGCCAAGCTGCATAGAACCACAGCAGCAATTACAGGAGTCATGTGACATTGTTATGACAATAATTAGTCTTTGTTCGTTCCCGCGACAATTGTAGCCTTGCCAAACAAAAAACATCGTCCTTATATTGGTCATTAAAAATAATAGCTCACTCCTTTACCCAATGTATATATACTATACTCTTGTTATCAATAGGCGTTCTGACCAGGCGATCGGCCCTTAAACGCCGCCGTGAGCAAGGAAAAGTGCAAAATTAAAAAACGTAAGCTACAAATTTTGAGCTAAATTTCTTGAATATGGCAAACAAGAATTGTACGAACACAAACATTGGCAAAGTAGTAAAGATAATCATCTTATTCCAAAAATAGCCTATTAAATGAAACAAATAAATTCTGCTATACACATAACTCCAGATACAGAAATTCAGAATTACTCGGAGTAACACTGGGGCAAGGACACTTCAGCAGGCAATCAGGCGGGCTCGGGGTGATGACGTCGTCCCCTCAATAGCGAGAACTCGGTGTTCTAACTAAGATGAACTTAAACAAATTAAAAACTTACATTACACGCTTTAACGGAAATGGGACTGGCCATATGTATTGACACCACAGTGGCCGTCACATTTTTGGAGCATTATCAGGTTTACGTCACTAAATTCAACGTAAACAAATTACAAACTAATTGCCCCATATCGTCCTAAACGATTCATATTCGCGACAGTACTTGAAAAGAACAATAAAGTATTAACATTATTCTACTTTTGGACTGTCTATGACACTGCAAATATCGGCAGACAAAGACATCGTAATAAAAGCATTTTACCATCATCGCTGTCGTCAAAGCAGGAAAATGCGTTCTTGATAACGTCTTCCGGGTCGGTACCGGCAAGTCGTTCGCCAAACAGCGTCAGAAACATTGTAAAGTTGAGAGGACCCGAGATCGGATTCAGCATCGCATCAAGTTCGGCATCGGTAGCTTCTTTGCCTGCAACAAACGCAACAATAAAAATAGACTTGAGATCGCCAGCACTCACCAACATGATTTATGTCGCAAAGGACCGAACATCTCTGGAATTTAAATCATTTCATGTTTTTGCAATAATTTATAGTTTAATATAAGTTTGCGAACAATTATATTTTATTTCATCAACTATTGTAACCCAGTGCGACTGCAGCTGTAGACGCCGAAGCTGAATTAGCCACATATTCGCTGCACATTTGAAAAAATATACTAGCAACTCTATCGAGATTGCGTAGTGTAGTGAAGCATAGGTACACCTACGCCTTTTGCGTGTCCAGCCAATCAGCTCTAGATAGCATACGTTGATATGTTATTTGTGGATATCACACAATACGTACCGCGCAAGTTCAATCACACTATTTAGTTTTTAGAACGCCAGCAATGAGTTTCCCATGCCCGAAAACCCCAAAATGAAACTTTTCAGCCGCCCAGGACGCTAGAACAAATTTGAGGATTTTAAGTGGAAGAACCAAGAGGGTGCCATACCTCAAATGTTAAATCCCATAACTGCAGAACCAGAGCCTTAATCGAAAACCAAAAGAGGCATGGACATTTATCATTTTACTATGAAATAATAGCAACCAAAGAAAAAATCGAAAGTTAAGACGAAAATAAGCTTGTTTCAAAGAAGAGTACTAAAGTAGGGTAAAAAGCCCTCATTTGGACCCCTGACCCAGACCTCAAAACAAAAAACGCTCGGCATGTACACGAGTAAAGATCAACTATGCCGGTTCGAATGAGCACAATATAATAAAAATCGGTGAAGTCATTCCTGAGTTATGGCCGATCACACACACAGACGGAATTTAAAAGCTTTCACCCATGCAACACACAATCTCCACTACGGTACCCTACGTTCTGATAACATTAATTAACATTTTGTTATCCACCAAATCCGAATTTAAAATATGATAGCTCAATGACAGTTCTAGGGAGTTAAAATTTGAAAAATGCATGAAGTTTTTATTGAACACATTTTTCTTCAATTGTTGTTCGACAAAATGTTCAATATATTTTTTCATTAGGTACTTTTAGTAACGTTAACTTACAGGATTTTCGAATACTAACGGTGCTAATAACACGTAAAAGCGATTCTCGCGCAGTATGAATTTTGTTTGTTCGACGCTCATTCGACCAATAAAAGTTTGGTTGCAGTTGTTGGGATTTTTGTTTAGAATGTTTTTTTAATTTGTTGGACAGCTACTGCTGGAAGCTTGTTAGTAGATCTTCGATTTTGTATGATTTTTGTTCCATGTCCATTCGTTCCAAATTCGGCAAGAGTTTCTAACAAGCTAGCAAGCTTGTTTGACCTACACATCATGCGGCAAACAAGCTAGCTAGTTTGTTTGACCTACACATCATGCGGCAAATGCAGAACTTTAAAAATAGTATATAATCATTTTATCACCCGACATGGCTTCCAAAACAAGACCGGCACTTGCGCCACAAGTTTCAATGTAAAAAGATACCATAATTTTTTCACATGTGACCCAATAAAATATTCCTTCATTCAAAACAAATTGCTGACATGAAGCTGCCTCACACAGCTAACAATATCATAAAAATATTTTTGTCCGTCTGTAGCCACAACTGCTGCACCAGATTGAAGAATAGCTATAACGCATTTTTTATATTCGACGCGTTATAGAATGTAATTGTGAACATGGCTTTGCGTTTGCGCTGCCCTGTTTTTATCATTTTCATTCAAAAATTACTTATTTTTCAATGAATAATTAGTGTAAAAGTATTATTTTGGTGGGCATGCTATATCTCACCGTGAGGATTACGTATCTCGCGTTTATTACTAGTCGAGCATATTAAAATATGGTAATTAGTTAATTAGCTAATTTTTTTGAAAAATTTCAGTGCTCATAAATTTTAGAAAATTTTTTGAATATTTCAAAGTGAAAAGATGCACACGGGGATGTTCGACGTCGCTGATCACGAATATGATATTTATGAAGCTGCAAAACTTGGCTGTATATATATGCTAATTAGCTAATCAGTTAATTTTATGCAAATTTTAAAATCACCCCAATTTGTTCCGCTACACTTTGCAATTTATTACGTTTACTAGTGAATGATTAATTGGTATTTAGCTAATTAACTAACTAATTAGCAAGTTTTTAACACCCTGGAATAGTAATAAACACCAGATTCGCAATCAGTACGGCGAGAAGTAGTATATATACACGCCAAAATTATAACTTCACACTAATTATTGATTGAAAATGCTAAATATAGGCTAACACGCTTAACTAATAAGTTAATAACTAAAATTAATTAAAACAAATATTGACAAAAACTAAATCTCTTGCCTTTCAAACAAAAATCCATTAAAATCGGCAGAGTAGTTACTGAGGAATTCGACGGA
This sequence comes from Trileptium ribeirensis, assembly GCA_030248225.1. Classification (NCBI taxonomy): domain Eukaryota; kingdom Metazoa; phylum Nematoda; class Enoplea; order Enoplida; family Thoracostomopsidae; genus Trileptium; species Trileptium ribeirensis. The sequence goes on from JASANE010012944.1 coordinate 5,221, forward strand.
CGGACGGTGCCAATTTTTCCCCTGTGACGAATACGTTTCGCTTCGCTCCGCTAAATAAATTTCCTTTCCGCACAAATGTGAAAAGGAGACTACTTGATAAGGGGAAGTGTCGAAGAAAGGCTAAATTTTGGTAATAACTACGAAATGTGTATATTAAACACGCGGTAATATTACAAGCAAGGGCGCAACCAAAAGGGACATGGGAGAATGTCCCTTCTTGGGCGAACCGAGAAAAAAAATTGAGACAAAAAAAATTTCGCGCTCGTTCTTCTTCAAGGCAGTTCAGCACGCCATCATATGTACTTTCGCATTGTCTTGTGTGCCAACCCCTATATCTCATCACATGGTTATGCTTACTTCTTGATAGTTTTATAGTACATAATAGTATGCCAGAATTTTTTATTGTTTCAGTTATAGTAACCGTCAATAAAAAAATCGAAAATGTTAATTGTGTGTCTCCTATCCCGTGTGAGTAATATCGATTAGCACACGTTCAACTAATAACTTTCTCCCTAGCCTTCCAATAATAATCACCGTTTGACGCTATGTAAACGCAAACCACCGAGATGTTAGAAAAACGTCTGATTTTTATTTATTGACAAAATCAATAAAAAAAAATCAGTGGTCACCAAAAAATCCCAAACCAAAAACCGTAGTCCTAAAGCTTACCTTCGTATTTTTGGCAACGGAATGGCGAAAAAATACCGTATTTAAAGTAAAATTGCGCGCACCGGCCAGGCATTGCAGCTTACCTTCCTTATATTTGATATAGGGATGCCGAAATAACAGAAAACACATTGTATATAGTGAAGCCCAACTCACCGGCTAATCACTGATCGTGGTACCGCTTCGGCAGATCCGCAATACCATCGAACCAACAGCCTGCGCTTCCAGTGGCAGCAACGCCTTTTCGAACCATGTGGATGGCGGGGATGACGATAACGCAGTTACGGGCTGGTAGAAACAAGAAACCGGGTCGGATGAGGATAGGTTGTGGAATTGTAGAAAGGGAACAGGGGGAAAATAGTTTTGATCGGACTACACATTACTGAGACGGTTCTTATTAATAAAAATAATTGAATTTACTACATAAAAATAACATATATATTACGTACATAGATTTTTTTAATTTTATTTTTAAATGTAACTATGGTACATTATATACATGTTTAGTAAGAGCGATTAGCTAGTTAGATGTCGCTCTCATGATCCTCGTCTTCCGACGGATGTGGAGACGATTGGCACAGGTACAGCCTGCACTTGGTATTGAGGGCCACCACCCGCTCGTAGTGTGTAACTGGCATGTGGTACAGGTTTTTGCTCCGATCAGATCCGCGGGCGTCTGTCGATTCAGAACCAACAATCGACGCCTGCTCCAACAGCTGATCTCGTCGGATTATTTCAGTATCGGACCGGTCCGGCCATGTGAAGTAAATTTCGTCTGGATCAGGGCGCTGTACCCGCCTCAGGAAAGTCATTTCCAGCGTGTTATCGTCCATGAATCGAGTAATTTTTCCGAAGTACGGCTGTTCGTCGAAGTATACGGCGAAAAATATCTCACACGGAAACGCAGGCATGGGCTGTGTTTTTGGGTGCGACCCGAGGTAGACATTGGTCATTTTTATGGCCGCCCTCACATACTTTCGTTCAATCCGGAATTTCTGGCGAAGACGTTCACTATCCGACTCCTCTGAGCTCTCGTTCGAATCTGATTGGCCAGAGCTATCACGCTGTTGACTTGCCTGGGCCAGCGGCTCTTTTTTCTTGACGGGAAGTTGTTTTGAAGACTCCGGCTTTTTAAACTTCGAGCTAGTGCTAGGTGCCGCTGAAACCTTATCTTGCTTTTTCGCCAGCCGAACCGCCGAGCGCTCTTCTGCAAGCTTCCGCTGGGCCAGAAAATCGGGAGTTGTGATTATCTCACCGTACTCTCGCGCTGGAACCTTTTTTGGGAAACGCTTTTCAAGCACGCGCATGTGGATTAGCTCCGTTGTTTCTTCCGGGGTGCGCTTTGCTCTTTCAGCTGATGTTGATGGTATCCGTGCTTCTGCCGGAACCCAAACAGGATGCCATTGCAATGCCCAAGCGGCTTTCCACTGACGATCTGATGTAGGTGGTGCACATGGCGGAATAGGCTCGTGAGTAGGTTTTGGCGGCAAAGCTGGCTCACCGGAACCGATATCGGAGGTTCTACTAAGCAAACCCATTTGCTGACTCGCTTGGCGTTGCTGGCGGCTTTTAGGAGTATTCTGGCTGGGAGTCGATGAGGAGCAAACTAGCGATGTAGAGGGTGTTGTGCCAACGTCTGGAGATTTGGCTGGTGAGCTGGATGGCAAAGACCGTCCGGTCGTCACATTGGACGCACCTTTGGCGGGCGACGTCGTCGACGTGGGGACATACGGTTCCATTACCAGTGCATTATAACCTTCTTCGGAAAGCTCACTTATTTTGACACCACGTCGCTCAAGCCGGTTTGCCTTTTTGAGCAGCAGCGGGTCAAATCTATCCTGGGGATATTTTCCAGGATTCACTGGGTATACTCCAGTTGATCGAAACGAGGACACGATGACACTTCCCGGCATTTTATCCCATGTAGCTGTTAAGAGCTGGCAGAACAGCTTCTTGTTGACCTTGCTTTGTCGCTTTTCGATGCGCCCCAATTCGGTCAAATCATCGTTCCATCGTGACTTTGCCCACTCCAGCGGCCCGCAGTCAAGCGGCTGCAAAACATCGGTAGCATGTGGCGGTAGCTTCACGATCGTAATACTCATATGATGAGTATCTGGCTCCATCGCCCGAGCAATTACGTCGGACGAAATATGAGAGACGTGACCGTCTAGCAACAACAGGAGTGGACGCTGTTTGACCGTCTCGGTGAAACGCTGGAACCACCGGCAAAAAATCCGCTGTGTCATCCAGCCGGTGTGTTCATCCATCTCGATCTCGTATTGTTCGGTATCTCGAGGCCGATATGCGCCCTTGAAAATGAAAAGCAGAGGGTGCATTTCGCCTGCCGCATTCACAGCAACCAGCACAGTATAACTGGCCTTCCCTTCACCCTGGCGAATCGCTTGTGCCCTATCGGCGGTTCCGGCATAAACCATTTTGAAGTTCGCGTCCAAATTGAAACCGCTTTCGTCGAGGTTCCAAATGTGATAGGAAGTTCGCTCGAGAGGGACGCCGGTGCTAAGCATTTCCTCTTGCAGCTTTTTGACAGCGTTCTCCCACAAGTCGTAAAAGGGTCTAATTATGAAAGGATTTTTAGTTACCCACTCACGGCTCTGTGACATGTGAACGGGCATTTTGCGCTTAAGTCCGTTGCGCTTGGCGAAGCTTTTCACCCAGTTGGTACTAGGTAACTCGCTGCGAAAAGCTGACGGAACTGGGTTGCCATCACTTCCAATTCGTTCAAACCTGCAGAGCCCCGCGTAATCCGCAACCAAATGCCGCAGCTCTTCTTGGCTATATCCGAAACCGTTAACTGCCATAATCTTGACGACATCAGCGATCTGTTTCTCCTGCTCAACCGTCAAAGCGTTTTTCCTCCCCTGAGTACCCTTGGCGCTACCTTTAGAATCCCTGACAACCGCCTGCTGAAGCTTTGATTTGGACATGTGGTATTTATCGGCAATCGCTTGTAGTCCGAGCTTGGGATTAGCCTTATACTCAGCTACTGCTGTTGGCAAATTAATATCCTGTGCTAATTGGGTCGATTTCCGCTCATAGTAATAATTATACTTTTTAAACTTATCACCCTTATTCGTTGCCATTATTACGGTTCATCAGATTAGTACACAAGCTAAATCGATATATATATCGATATATATATATATATAGAAGTTGCGATCACTCCTGAAACGCAAGTGTTTTTCTTGGAACAGCTTATTCCCTAACAACATGGCGTTAGTGGTCATGGTCGTGACACTTCGGGCGGTATATGGACGGTTTCGTTATTTTTGGGACAGTGATTTCTTTTTAGTGACCGCACTATAAATTTTGTCAACAAATAAAAATCAGTTGAGAACATGACAACGCCGTTGCCCTAGGACCTCTAGTTTTTGTGTGGTGATAGTACTGCTCAATGACAAAAACACGACGCACAATTGCTCTCTTAGTATGAAGCAGTGCACCGAGGCGTCGAATTCCGGACACCGACCACCGAATTTTTTTCATAAAGTTTCGGACTCTGCTCACATTTTTCGTCATATCGCATCATTTTGAGCAGCAACTGTGATATTTCCAGAATATGAAACTGTAGAGACAACAGGCTGTTGCCTAAGCTTGAACCGTTACCGCTACAACGTAAAAGACGCACAGCAGATCGACGAATTTTTTTTATTGACTTTCGGCCTGATGTTTTTAGTGACAGTTGCTATAATAAGTTGTTCTTTGGTCGATATAATTATTGTGCTAAAAATGAGTAATTTTGAATTACCCCATCGTGAAGGCGAACCTGCCCCCAAGGATTCCAAACAAACAAACGACAACTAGATGAGCATTTTCGAAACCATGTTGTCTTCCGATCTGAAGCGTCTTGCGCGTCAAAAACTAGCATGACACTACTAACCATCCTATTTTGCAATACATATCCACATCTATTGTTACGAAACATAGGAAATTCGATTCGGCTAATTACAGGCCAAAATTTAGAGACTTGCAATTAGGTAACGTTAATTCAATAACATTTCAAATCTTTGAATTAGAATTCGTCTCTGGTCGCGAACAAATTTAACGTAACTGCGATGTTGCAAACGAAACGGCCCTATTATTTATGTATTATTGTTCGCAACAAAACTTTTGTCAATTCAAATCCGGCTAAATTAAGTTCGCGAACGGAATGAGCTTTTTCGGGAACTCAAACTTTTTGTAAAAAAACAAAATAGGATGGTTCGCGTAGCTAAGCATATGTCGCCAGATATGGGTTGAAACACAGCACCCCATAACCAGATTAGCGAATAACTCTCAAAAACTAAATTTTTGCCATTTTTCACCTGGAAGATGGAGTCGGAGCTGGTTGCGTTCAACTAAGGGGCGCAGCGTTATCATTTTTGCTACAGAACACAAAATTTATCAAACTTTACCCACCCAAAGATAAATTGTGAATTAAATAAACAGAAAAAAATTTCTTATTTCCCCCTACCGCACTCAGTGGAAACTTCGCTCGCTTAGACACTTACCCAATGAAGCCAACATATCCTTCAAATCATCACGATCAATCGTCCCGTCCCCATTCTGATCGATCATATTAAACGCCTCTTTGAACTCGGCAATTTGGTCTTGATCAAACATTGCAAATATATTCGACGTAGCACGCTGGGTTCGTTTACGCGGAGCCTTTGCGCCGGACCGCGTCTTCCTCGTGCTTGTCGACATAATTATTATTTTATTACTTTATAGAAGCCAATTCAGCTGTAACAAAATATTAGACCTTGTCCTACTTGGGCGATTCAGGGAGGGGGCCCACATAGGTGTGTGATGAAATTGGGTCACGTTATCCGATATCTAGTCGGAGAAAGTCGCTGGCAAAGAATTCCCTATTAAGAAATAAAATGCGAACAACTGGCTTAAAGCGAACTGTTAACTTTCAAAGCCACCTATATGTTTACAATTTGCTGACTTCGCGGGCATGACAAAATTTTCACGAGAGTATGGGCTCAACAGCGGTGAACAAACAACTAAATTTCACGGCACCCGCGGAATCAAATATTTGCGCGCACCTGTACTCCCGGGCATCCATAGCTCAAAATGTGTAACGTCTGATATCTAACGCGATAACTGAGACAAACACTCGAAATCTCTGTTGGTTTTAATTATGCTCGAAGACGGTGTCCAACTCCTACTCTAAAAGTATGCCAAAAGACTCGTATCGGGTTTAAAAAATCCGACAAAAATTATTAACGGTATCGGACAACCGGTAAAGGTATTTGAACCAAATACGGCTAGTTCTGGTTATTTTATAGAAAATTTAAAACTGTGAAATTCTGTATACAAAGCTTTTCCACGTGGCTATTCTCGGGCCCATGATTACGGTCTAAAGAGCTATTGACATAGCCCGAAATACAGACCTATTAAAAGGGCCCAAAAATACACGAAAATGGCCATACCTATTACCAATTATATCTGGCTTATAAGGAAAAAATTTCAAAATCCAGTGTTTTAACAAAAACGCAGAATTAATTAATGGCGGCAGAGACGCCACAAAATCATCTCTATCGAGGTTAAAAGCTGTAGCTTTGAAAATATTTTATATAATTTAATCAAATTTTTAACTTTAGATTGGGTTTTTAGCACAAAATTTAGTTAATCTTTTATGTCACTTGGGGATGTTATTACAGCGAAAGCTCAAATCTTTGCCTGGTAGCATTCAACCAGGGGCCATAGCGGCCCATTCAGTGGTACCACAGAGGTCCCTATCTCCAAAAACCAACCACAATTTTTGATATATTTAGACAATTCCACCTTGTGTGCTCAAATCGGGAAATCTTTGAAACAACTGTCACTTTCATGTTTGTGTGGTGTAATACTACGATGAAATGGGGTGACTCAGGCCGGGCTCAAATTTCAACATGTATAACTTTCGACTATGTCCAGCGATCTAGACCAGTTTTTTTTTATTTTTGTGTCATAGTCTGAATATAGTTAATTTAGTTAAATTAGTAATATTAGTCCAAATATTATTACTAAAATAAATAGTTCACTTTAATCGTTGACAGTTATAAAAAAATTGGTGGCCTGAGTCATTCCACTGTTAGAGTAATGCCACCATATAAAATAGTACACATTACGCGCATTTGTTTACCAAGATAATCAGGGGTGACACAGACCACTTTTTAAACATTAAAAAATAGAAACTAGCATATATAATAACGGCCTTAGCACACAATGATTATCAACAAAATAAACCAACAGAGTTAAAAGCAGCGCCTTCATGAGCTTCGTACATATACTAAGAACTAGCATTTGTATCTAAATAACCTACGTCCACATGAAGGACTTCAATTTTTATTATTAAAGCGCTTAATAAATGTAACGAAACACCGTTCTATATCATCAACAACATCTGCGTCAATATGAAATTGTGCATTTTTGCTGCGATAAAGTCACAGCATCAGTAACGATGCAGAGGATGCTATCTTGAGGCACGTCCAGAATATTAACTATGTTTGGCCAACGGTACTGTGTGTTCTCAGATGCGCCGATGCACTCAAGAAACTTGATTCGTACACAGTCTGACTTTGTGAACTTTAAAGCACGTCCGACGTAACTGCAAATAGTTACGTACGAAATGTAAAAATAATATAGGTAGAAATGAAATTTTAGATTTATAACTTAAAAGCTGAAATTAAACAGAATTTATCCGATCTTCTTCATTTTAAGAAAACACATACATATAAAGTTGCCAGAAATCAACCAGATGGTCACATGTTGAGCAACACCTTTTACTGGTAGAAAATATGAACGATAATAGATACAAATATCGAAGCGACGTGTTCATGCGTTCGACGTGCCTCTAGGAGCTTATAAACCTTCCAGCGGTTATTTTTTGATAATCTAAACGCATCGAGCGAAAAAAATATTCCACAACAGAAAAGTGTCTATATCTTCTTTGCCGGTTTCGGGCTGACAGAACTCGAGTGTGCTGCCACAAGGGATGCAGGTTTTCTCCAGGCGCTCTAGCCTCAGGCCAACAATTTTGCCGTCTTCCATCTATATGTCAAGCAAGCGGCCAACATACAGGTCTTCTCCTGGGTAAAGTTGTTGGGTAAAGCGCAGCATACCAGCACCATAAAACTTCTTTTTATCGACCTCTACTAGCCTCACTCAGATTATGATTTTGTTACATCGTTGCCACAACCGCCCTATCGTCTTGCAACGCGGACCCCACGACTAGTCAGGCGACAAAAACGTCCTGATGGTCTGCGACTCTGTTTTTTCTTCCGTTTATTCCGTTTCACTGATGTCGGCAGATCATTCCAGAACGTAGTACATGCGCATTTTATGAAAGGACATAAATTGTCAATGATGCCTTGCTTTCTCTCGTCTTCGATGCTCTATGCTGCACTAAGATGAGACAGCATTACAGTTTCAAAGTTTGAAATCAGGAAATCAAATCCCTGGAACTTTTTGGCCACGTGAGACTTCTTGTAGAACAGTACAATCTCCAAACCAAAACGAAACTGAGCGACAGCAATATCGCTCAAATATGGGCGACCGGCAGCAGCTGGCTTACGTCCGTTGACGGATCTGGTCCAATCTTTAAAGTCCGAAACTTTCAGTTCCAAAACGTCTATGTCGCCCAAGAGAACTGTTGCCACCAATAATTTGTAATTGTTGAAATCTTCGGCATTCCGGTTCTTAATCTTATTTTCGATGCTAGCGTGTACACTGTCCATCGACATGAAGCTTTGACCTTGTTCGAAATATTTGATGGTCATCGTATGGATGGTGGCGGCTTCGGCGTCAATAATCGCATTTATTGACGAATAAAAAACCCAGTTTTTGTTTTGAGCAACGCAATTGCCAGCCCAGACAACCTGAGATTGCGCATTAAGTTAAATGTGTTGTAGCAACTTGTAGAATGCAGAGAATATTTCCTTGGCACCACTCCCAACAATGGTCTCGGGCCATAAGACTGCTGCACAGCGGCGGTCCGTCGTGTCTGGATGGAACTGTCCCATCAACGCCGCTGTCCAATTGAAGATGGTAAGCCTGCGTTGGAAAATACAGTCTTTCAATCCTTTCAACATTGGAAGCATGGTTACTTTCTGAAGATCACATGACACCAAAATAGTCTTGTGGTTGCACAGCACTGTCGCATCGTTTCCGTAAGCTTCACGCGACTGAGCATGTGGGACGAAAATTCCATACAGATGTCGCAACTGTCGTCGTTGTTGCTTTTGATGTGTTTCGCGCTCTGTGCAGGATTAGCATTGTTCGTTTCCTAGTACAGCAAAGCTGATTTTCATTGCTCGCAAGCGTCGCCGGTACGTGTCGCTAGTCACTCCATTATCCGGATTTTTTCCTGGTAGTCTTTATGCATTATGCTAGCGTTAACGTGGGAAGGCAAGTATGGAGTGTTTGGCGCATGACGCCGGTAGGGAATAATTTGAGGATGAAAAGTTTCAATATGAGCACCAACTAAATTCGTGGGCGAATTGCATACCGATGGATGACGTCCACGTCTATCTACAAGAGGTAGTTCTTGTGGATCAGCGGTCCCTGCGACGTCACGCACGATGCGGTCGCTTTTGTGGTCATACCCCAGAGTTTACAAAAAAACGTCTTGCATACAGTAGCACAAACGTTGGTAGTGATATGCATAGTATAGACATACATCTTGTTCTTCTGACGTGCGTTGACAGGTGCGACATCAACGATGATGACATCTCGTCGACAATCAACATTGCGAGTCATTATAAACTGTTGAATATATGACATTCTATGTTGGTAATCCATGTTCCAATATGCTGTGTGCAGCTTTACGCCGATCATCGTTATTGAACTGTGTTGTGCAACTATGTGTGCTCGGCTATTTGGTAATATTGGATATATACTACGCTTTGGCACCGTCTAACTTCTGAGCTACCGTGGAAGCATGCTTTGCCTTGGGAACCACATTATCTGTGTTATCGAACATAGGTTGTTTCTTGTCTTCGACTGTAAGTTGTTCATTATTCTGGACTTTGACATTTGGACCACCATTTTTCTCGCGTCGTACAACGTCCGATCTGATAGTACGACATAAGACTGATCCTATGACATCTTCGGTAAACGCAACATAATTATCTAAGTCCAGGGCTTCACCATTGTCATTGTCTTGATGTTGCTCATTAGCTGTTCCGTCTGATTCGAGATCGTCAAATGTTTTGTCAAATTCATTTTCGCTGAGATCAGATTCATCAAATGCTTTGTCGCTGTCTGAGCCATCGTTGAAAAATAGCTTGGGTTAGGCATTTCGTTTAGGGCTGGGGCGTTTTTTTGGTGATCGAGCTACAATGTCAGTGTTTGTAACGTTTACCGATGGAGCTGGGGTCAGCACAGGTGATCGCGAACAAAATTTTCTCGATTTGCCGACTCCTTTGTTTTGTACATTTCCTCACTAAATAATTTATGACATCGCCTACTACAGAAATATCGGCATCATCAATTGATTTCTGAAGTGGTGTTGACGCTGCCATTATTCGACATTGCGGAGTTGGAGATGCATGAGCCTACGGAGAGGATGAAGCTGCACGAGTCACCATGCGGTTGAAAATGGGTGTAGTCGATGATACAGGGCTGGCACGTCGCGATGTTGGAGACGTCACTGTTGTTGAAGAAGCAGTGCGCGTTCTACACATGTTTGTTGCCGGAGAAATGAGACTCTTCCTGAAGACATTTTACACGATATATAGATGATAATAGATAAATGCTACGCGGAAACTGTTGGGGTTTGCAGTACCCGTTGCGTTACAATTTGATTAGTATCACCCATGGCAAACCCAGCGGTGAAAATCTAAATTTGGTTTAACAGTTATCTTCTATTGAAAAACATACAAGTTGAAACTAAATTCATGGCAAGTGCAACCGATTTTATAGATGATTGCACACTGAACTAAGGTAAACACAAAGGTCTCTGAATGAAAAGCTGTCACTTCCGCACGCACCATCACCATCGCTAGCGAAACTGAAATCGTTAAACTAACGCAAGCGAGCGTTTTAGAAAAAATTGTTAAGAGGTCACCATTAAATTCGTACTATTCTGAATCATATCGGTCGACCTTTCGCTAGACAAACATTCATTTATGAATTTTTAAGAAGCAAAATTAAATTTTTGATAGATTTATAACTCTTTTCAATTTGAATTAAATTCAATTAATTTAATCTTCATCATCTTTACCAAGGGCTCGCCATCTGAGTCTGAATCAACAACACTACAGCGCAAACAATTGTCCCTCGCCAACTTTTATTCCAGATAACACGCTAGCCGCCACGGAAATTTGTTTTGCCATCATCTTCTGACTCGAGGGGATGCCAGCGAACGTAGTGCTGCGACCACGACTCTGATCGTCCCATACTACTACTTGATTTTTATGAATCTAAATATTTCGTACTTTATCAATATTCACAGTAGTCATTATCGGGTAGTTGAATTAAAAAATTACTGGAAACTTCAAAAATAGTGCAACTTACTGTGTTAGGTGAGGTGTTCCTATGATAAATTTGCGCTTACGGTGTTTTGACTGCAATCAATATATTTCGGTTAACGTTACGTACGGCGTTTTGACAAAACCCGATTTAACGAATATTTCTCATACAGACAAGAGGATTGGACCATTCGACGCAATATTTTTTCTATGTATTACAGTGTCAAAATATAAAAATCGAAAATTTGGCGTTTACCACCTTTTGACAAATGACGGCAGAATTAACAATCTTATTTCCACGTTTTTAACATTCTCGAACAATAATTGTTATATTTTTATTTTTTGATTGGGGTATGGTTGGACTATGATTTATTGTGGCGGCTATCGGATTATTAAATTGGGACGGGATTCTTCACTCGAAGATGTGGTGTTCGTACGGGTAGCCGGTAGTATGCCAGTGGGGAAATGAATTGACTTTCTTGGCGCGCTTGTATACTTTATTTCTCGTACCCTATTTTATTTGGCGTTGCGGCGTAAAAATATAACCATGTTATATTTTTATTTTCTGATGGGGGTATGGGTTGACTATGATTTATTATGATGGCTATCGGATTTTAATCACTCAAAGATGTGGTGGCTAGAAGTATGCCGGTGGGGAATGATTGTTGTCTTTCTTTGTTATCTTGGTCAGCGTATTTTGTATTTTCCTATGGCGCGGCTGCATGACTATTCGATTTGTTCAGCATTGATTTCGATATAAAGTCAAACCAGCCGAAGTTAGAATTTCATTCAAAGTTAGTAAATCACACAACGATGGGTAATACGTTCGGTTCCGCGTAACGCCACTACTTAAGCACCTTGTCTTTTGACTTCCAAATACTTAACCACTTCCAGTGTATTTAGTTTTGCCACTCTAATATTTGGACTTGAGATATTCTCGACACTCCGTGCAGGAAAACTTGTAACACCCTGACAAAGCTCGATTTCTATGATTAATCCTTGTTCCAAATATCTCTCAGACTCACGTTTTGAGCGCACTATTATTCTAAGTAAGTTATCTAGTACTTGCAATTAGGGTATTTATGACCAATTCCTCTTGTGAGGTTTGTACGAGACCGCCGGACGGATCGGTCCCCACGTTTATTTGAAAACCTTAACCTTTGCCTTAGATTTACTCTAATACTTCCTTATACTTTCCTCTTTTGAGGTTGGTACGTAGTCGCCGGACGGAACGACTCGCACGTTTATCTGAGTACCTTAATCTCTTCCTTAGAATTACGCTATTTAGTTTCCTTAGAGCTATCAATGCCGGACGGACCACTGATAGATCCTGAGTAATTAATATTTATTACTTTCCCTTTTGGGTTGGTACGTAGCCGCTGGAAGGATCGACTCGCACGTTTATCTGATTACCTTATCCTGTTCATTAGAATTAGACTAATTAGGTTCCTTATGTTAACGTTCCCGCTGCCGGACGGATCAGCTAGGCCCGTGTTATATCCAATCAAGTCATGGTTAATGAATGCACTTGCTCTCTCAATTTTAATTGGGAAATACAGTAGGAATAAAGTAAATTAATAATTTAGCAGATACTTAGTTGTGCATTATATTAGGATCAACGTTAATTATTTGTAACTTCCGCCAAAACGTGCCAAAATGTATTCAATCTTTCCACGATTCAACGTTAATTGTTTTTGAATTCAGTGCTAAGCTATGCCCAAGTATTTCACTATTCTGCTAGTTCCAGGCGCTTTCCCAATTACTCACTCATGGCTTCGTATCATCTGTTAAATCAAAGACAAAACCAAGACCGTCAGATTCCATAAACAAAGTCCGAATAATCAAGCTTAGGATTCAAATATACAAGAAGAAATAGCTAGCTAACCACCAATGAATACATAACCAAAGAAAAATTAATTGATCACTCAGTTAGACTTCCGGGTGCTAAAACTCGAAGAATCCGATGTTACTAAGCAAGTTGCATATAAAACTGAACCTAACTAGTTCCTGCTATGCGTCAACGGAGAACAGCTAATTTTGTCACATCAAGCCGTGAAAGCAACATCCAAACTGAAAACAAGGACTAAAAAGGTTAAGGTACTCAGATAAACGTGCGAGTCGATCCGTTTAGCGACTACGTACCAACCTCGAAGGAGGAAAGTATAAGGAAGTATTACAGTAAATCTAAGGCAAAGGTTAAGGTATTCAAATAAACGTGCGGATCGATCCGTCCGGCGTTCTCGTGCAAACCTCACAAGAGGAGTTGGTAATGAATACTCTAATTGCAAGTACTGGATAACTTACTCAGAATAATTGTGCGCTCAATCCTGAGAAAATAGCAAGGCTCAATCAACAAAAAGCAAAGTGAAGCTCATCGAGTCTAAACTAAATCATAGCGGTATCTTTACAACTGAGTGACAAAATTCTTCGTACTCGACAAGTTTAAGGTGGCAGAAGTATTTAAAGTACAAAGGCGGCAACGCCAAATAAAATAGGGTACGAGAAATAAAGCACACTCGCGCCAAGAAAGTCAATACATTTGCCCACCGTCATACTACTGGGTACGAACGGCGTACGCGATACGCGTACGAACACCACATTTTCGAGTGAAGAATCCCGTCCCTATTTAATAATCCGATAGCCGCCATAATAAATCATAGTCCAACCCTACCCCAATCAAAAACATAAAAATATAACATGGTATATTGGAGTGGCATTTTTAGTATTTTGGGTTTTAGGATGGACTTTCGTAATTCGTCACGATTATGTGGACTAATAATTTTTACTACAATATAATAGAGTTTTTGTTTTGGCTTATGCCTTATTTGGGGCCAGGGTCGATTTTAATTTTTGTAAAAATACTAACCAACTTATTTTATATATTTATAATTGTTCCCCACTTTTACACGATATCGTAGTCAGCATGTTATCTAGACTCAAGAACTGAAAACTAGAGCTAACATTAGTTATCTAATAAGAAAAACAAGTGTTAATTTATGCAAATTAGCACTTGTGAGTTTATCGGCCTTCTCCGCGGCACGTTT
>JASANE010012945.1:0-11248 GCA_030248225.1 Trileptium ribeirensis
CCATTCTCACTTTATCATTGTCATTATAATGCGGACCTTGTCAACGTTGTGCTTTTAAACACTTGAAAATCTGTATTTGGAGTGGTATACGAACCCTATAGTTATTATTTCAAACAACGTAGATTATAAAGGCCAAAAACGGGTACGGCAATAAACTGTCTGTGCTAGTTGCTCTCCTGACATTCAAATTTTAGATTATTCAAACTTGAGAATAACCCTGTGACACCCGAAATAAGTTGCTCAATGTGCAATATATGACAAAATCTAGATGATACGAACGGATTGAACGACGATCGTGCTAATCCGAGCCGCGTACGCAAACCACTAAGCTATGTCGGAGCTGTTGCACGTTTATATGTTTTCAAAACTACTTACTTTCGCCCAACACACGAAGACTCATGGCGTTTTATGCATCATTTACATTAAGATGTGTGCACCTACGGCCGGATTTTGTCACAGAGCCAATTCCGGCTCGTGACAAAAAGGCACAGCCACATCCGTCCCTTCATAAATAAACTAAATAGCTAAGCTATGCTAGTATGTTTGTACGAGCCGGGAGTGGCTATGTCTCAGGGTTTGATAGCCGGGACGGACTACAGAAATAATATTTATTACATTCAGCTTAGCAGATTGTGTTACAGGGAAAATATTTCGCTCTAGACCCAAAAAAGTAACATTAGTAGTAATTAACGCAAGACGCATAAAGGCAGGTAAAATACAGGCATAAATATTGCTATTTTCGTAATTTTTGTTTAAGCTCATTTTACAAGCCCACCTAGTAGCTACGTAAAACGCTCTCTTTTATGCATGAAAATTGCACTATTGTAACTGGAATGACGTTTTAGGAATATATGACCATAAATATCACCAATTTCCATTTTTTAGCGATTTTCCATTGTCATCATATGTTTTTGGCTTTTAGAGCCGATTCCGGCCGTTGTGACAATTTATCAGCCTCGCTTTACTATTACCTAAATATATTTGTAGGGTCTGGCTCGGCCCAAAAAATGTCACACTGGCTGACCGCGGTTAGTCAAGCATGGCTTTAGAGCCTCGGCAGGCTGTGACAAAATCGGGCCCTGCTGCAGCATGACGCATTATAATGAATGATTAAATGATGCATTATGTCGTCTGGAATATATCACAACTATATGACTCGATTTTGGCAGTTTTTGTTTACTGTTTTCAGGTCAGGCTGTGACTTTGTGGCTTAAATGAAACAACATTTTTTCGACGTTTGGTTATAAAACGGAACCTTGTACGGTTTCCCATGTCCAATGAAACAGCGAAAATATTACATTGGGCCATTCAAGCTAAGCTGCGTACGAAATGGCACACGTTTGTCCTTCTGGGAAAGTAGTGTTTTATCTTTACATATCCGGAGAGGCGGCATTGGAAAATTCATAGAATCTGGGAAACTAACTATAGGAATAGCTCAGCAAACAGAGTTCACACAACACACAAATTCCTTCACAACGACCATATCGAAAAAATATTTTTTCTCAGCACCATATAAGCGATATACTACTGTTCTACACTTATGTAATATCAAAAGACTCATATGTTTCCAACGTAGTGACAAAAAACTGTCGGACAAATGTGTGTCATTTTGTACGCATCTTAGTTTGAATATCCCATAAACTGGATGACACTAAGATAATTTGTCAATCATGGTGTAACGATACGGTTGGTGGTTGTATAAATGTTTGTGCTACTATTAATACAGTCTTTTGACAGTGTTTCTCCAAACCTCTTGTATGAATATACATAGCCACATGTGTTTTCTACACTACTATCGTATTAATACGGTCAACGATTCCCAAAATTCCAGCAGATACTTTTTGCGTTTACTATTAAATTTTAAGCGATTCCTGATGATATTAAATATTTGGTCAGTCATTGCCGTTGTTCTACAGGAATATTTTATTGTCAGGAATGTTCGTGAGAAACATTTACAATTACAATTGTTTACATTACATTGTACTTGTAAATGTTGTGACATTCAAATGTTTATTCTTTGTTGCAGCCAAACTGTCTACGTGTACTTTTAAGATAATTGTATTTTGTATTCGTCCCAAGCGATTTTTACTATAAACTCACATTACCGTTTTGTATATATTTGTTTTTTATTCAAATAAATTTATTTATAATATAGATATAGTGTCACCGTGCCCTGTCAACGAAGAGCTACGTCATTGTGGAACACTCTGTGAGTCAACGTGCTACGTCCCGTTCCCACGGACGTGTACCCGGCGATGTCATCCCAATCTTTGTCAGTGTAGGCACGGCCATTTACGAAACGAGGATGGACGTTGTGTGACACCGAATTATTGTTCGACAAAAAGAGGTATGTCGAGAGACAATTAGATCTCTCTAAATCGACAAAAATTTCGTCCAAACATTCCGAAATTGTCGTTTACGAACTGCCGCTCTTGGTTCAAGTATATTTATTTATCGTTAGATATCGTTTCCCCCAACATTAAATGTTTAAATTACAACAAAGCTAATTAAAAGCTACTCTTCGGCGCATTATCGCCCCTTGGAAACCAAACAGATAGTTTATAACCGTATTACTCAAAGCCAAAAATCATATAGTCTTCAATTTTCCTGAGGTTCTATGCAGTCAATGTTCAATCTTTCTTGAGATTCTTACATTAGCGTAGACTCTATAAATAAAGAAATTTACCATAAACATCTGCGCTCCCGTGTGACGAAAACTACAGTTGTCTGATTTACGGAACTAAATTTACGCACGAGTATTAAACTTAAAGGTGACCCCACCAACCATCGTTTTTTGTAATAACCTATATCGAATCGTTACGTTTACACAAAAAACAAACACCATTCTTCCAAATTATACTCCACATCCGTGTTTAGACCGGTGTAGAATTTGGCTTTCACTGCAATGTTAGCTATTTATAGAAACAAATTTCTGATTTTCAGTTGTTTTCTCATTTTCAGAATTTTATCGTACGATATGAAATGCATGGGCAACTCGTGATTTTGTAACTTAAAATAATTGAAACTTCTATGAAATTTATTGAGAAAATCAGAATTTAGCTCAGTCATGGTTATGACCTAAAATGTGGTCGATTTCAACTACACCCCAAGGCATAACGATCTAATGGGACAACCTGCTTGACTATACTGATGTTGCGAAGTCGTTAAACGCATATATCAAATACTCACCCATTCAGTAGATCAGTCTACTTCACTGGCAATTATTGAATTTAGAGAATATTTAAGTTTTGTTACTGTAACGTTTAACAATTGATTTGATATTTGAATCTTTCAGCGTGTTCTCAAGCTCAAATTGATTTATTTATAAAATTCGGAAACACCATTTTCCCACCACCCGGAACTTATGTGCCTCACTGTACTCCATGGGGTGATTTTGAAAAGCTGCAATGTCATCGAAGCATAGGCGAATGTTGGTGCGTTGAGCCGGACTCTGGAAGCGAGATACAAGGAACCCGAGTCAATGTCCGCTCCGGTGAAGCAATGATGCCTATTTGCTAAAATGTAATAAAAACTGAACGGAAAATACCTGATTGACACTGTTCTTCGTTATCACTGTTCTACCTTGTATGTATATAATATACGGCAGTGATTCTAGTGATTACTTTGTGTTGGATTTATTTTAAAGTATCCGCTCGCGAATGAGCGCGATACAGCGAAACACCGCTTGAAATAAGGTCAACGTTAGTTTTTTGCATCAGAACAGCCTAGCAGAGCTAATCAGCTTACAGCCTTATCTAATGCATCATTTACAACAAGATGCGTGCGCACGGTCCTAATTTTGTCATGTGTTCAAATGGCTAGATACTATGTCACGCAGACAGTCCAGCTCGACTATTAAAATTTTTGAATAGCCTAGCTAGGCTGTGCATTTGTCATCGAGTGTCGAGCCGGACTGTGCTTTTGCCACGAGGCGTTCAGCTGAGCCCTATAACTTAAGCCAGAAACAATTTAGTCCGCGTACATGTCGTTTTACTATAAGTATCTAAATAATGCCCCAAAGCGGGCATACAGCTTAAAACGTTAATTGTGTATATTAAAAACAAATATATAACTTAGAATTAGTGTGAAAATACTAGAGAACAAAATGCTATTACACTAGCACTACTAAATAAAATTTCTCAGTTGACTGTTTGGACGGACCTACTGTTTGTCACATTAAGACTAGCTAAGCTATAAAAATGTACCATAGTAGTCCAGCTAAGCTATAGTTCACCCGAACTAGTTGAGTTGGATGCGTGACATAATTTGGCACTGGCGCACGCATCTTATCGTAAATGATGCAAACGCTGAACAGTTTTTAACATCTGAAAGTATGTGAAATCAGCCCTTGTCACCTTTATGGGCCGGACGTTATAACGTTAGAAAAAATAACAGCTTATAGCGGGGGTTCGGGGAGGCGGTAGCCCCCCGACTTAGGCTTTACATGGCTCATATAGAGACCTTAACTTAGGTTAAGACTAAGGCTTAGTATATCGAGAACGGCATAGCATGCATTTTACTTCCGCCCCTAAAGGTTACATTGAAATGTGACAGCTAATATCCCAACAAATCCGTCTAGTAGCGAGTCAAATCCCGCCGACACTACTACGCAGCGAACGCGGCATAATTTTACTGGTTCACAGAATAATGCGTCCATCTACTCGTAAATTTTTATTGATAAATACCACATGTCGTATTCATTCTTTATTAAGTAATGAGTACCGCACCATCTCTTTGAAAACTTTAAGAATTGAAACGCTTTGGCTAAAATATGAGTTCTTGATATACCTTACTCCTTCGTGAAGATATATATATACATCAGCGTTGTTTGACGCATAGATATTTCAACCAAAACGCTGTAGAAAGATTTATAGTAGATAGTTCAACCAATCGTCACGAAGTTTACAAGAATGTTGATAACAAAATTCCGGCTGATTTTGACTCCTTCAGTACGATATTCACTGTAGTCAAACCACAAGAATTGCAGTTCAAACCAATCAGTGCTTTATTCAAAAAATTTTCACTTGACATGACAGCTATGAAGCTAGAGCCAAAATCAGCTGAAAAGGCTCAAAAAACCCGATACAAGCTAAACTACTTTGATCTGGTAGCTTAGGTTTATAAAGGTACGGTATGTAAAGGCGTAAATGTCGTGGCTTTGAGACCAGTGTATATCGCCATTTTCGGTGACCTGAACGTCAAAAATATATGTATTAGCTCCAGACAAGTTACTACCTTAATCGATTTATATAATTAAACATTTTTCAAACAATATTCGATTCCGTAAATTCTGTGGATACCGCATAACACATTCTAAGTTAAGACATTTAAAAATTTGGTCACAAAATCTCGCTATGCAATCTTGTATTGTAGTGTCTCTGATACAAAGGAATAATGCGGCGTTTACGTTAAAACGGGCCCACCACGCAAAAGTTTTATCCCCCAATTATCTAGACCACACCATCCAATGGTATACGGTATATACCTACACTATGTAATGCTAAAGATGGTGTATGAGACATCATCAACGTAAATATGGTGTCTCAATCTACCTAATGTTTTTACTGACGGTGTCAAGGACACCATACACAAACCCATTATATATCGCGTCCGCGCGGCAACGGCCGGAGAATGGTAGACAATGGGAACTTGCCCCAATTTTCCCTTTTTACCAATTTCTCATACTTGTGAAAAAATTTCCGCACGCAGTGTCCAGCTTGAGAGGTGTGCTAGATATGGCTTACCAGCGTCGGGCTCATGAAGGAAAACATCAAAAGTCATATGCTTTAAACTATTCTGTCCTATTATTTATGTTAGTTTGTTGCAATTGTTCGAAACTTCCCTTTGGTTTTCAGAACATTGCAAGTGTTCGAAGAAAGTCCACGTCTCCAAAATAAAGATTACACCATAGCTAACGTTTTCGATTATACCTTTGACAATCAAATATTGATTTACCAGCGCGTATGGCAAACCCGTTACATATCGGGGGTTTTACATGCAGTGCCTGAAAGGATGTTATAAGGGAATGGCTGTGAAATATGTAACCGGTAGATCCTGCTATGCCGATCATTATCTGGCACCGAAAGGGCCAGGAAAGCCCTCGAAGTTGATACAATTCCTGAGGTATAACTAGCAAGTATATACAATCACAACACATACAGTATATATATACATTTGCATACATTTAGTACACCCTACTACTAGCGAACACTTTTTGATGTTTATACTGATGGAATAGCAAACTTTCGACTGACGAATAGGCCATAACACACGCTTTAGTAGTAGATATATGACAGCTCTAATAGATTAGGTCTTCTTCATAATATATATATTAGCTCTTAATATAGTAACACAACAATTTATGAAGCTTTATTTTCGTCAAAATTAACAAATAAATCAAAATATAAGTAGAAATATTACATCTACGATAAATATGACTGGTCCTACATGGTTCCCTTTGAAATCCTAAGCACACCACATTCCTAAGGACGCAACTAAATCAAGATCAGACAGCTCTAATAGATTAGGTCTTCTTCATAATATATATATTAGCTCTTAATATAGTAAAACAACAATTTATAAAGCTTTATTTTCGTCAAAATTAACAAATAAATCAAAATATAAGTAGAAATATTACATCTACGATAAATATGACTGGTCCTACATGCTTCCCTTTGAAATCCCAAGCACACCACATTCCTAAGGACGCAACTAAATCAAGATCAAGATCAATATAAAAACTATAATAGAAATAATTTCGCAGCTGTCCAAAACTTTAGCTTTATCTATAATTAGGTATATAGTATTTGCTGCGTTTAGTTCCATTTAATCCCGATTTTCGGTGTACGCCACCACATAAATATTGTCGATGATACCTTCTCTAGGTGTGTAGTCAGCTACCTATCTTGTGTTCATGCTTCTTCGGTGCACGCAACTGTGTAACCGTATGATTCAGATTATTGACTGACTTGAAAACCAGTATCATGTTTTGTGTGCTACTTACATATCGTTTGATTGACGCTTACCTAATGGTTTCCTTGATAGATTTTATGCTAATCTCTTTCTAAAAGTGATAGTTTGTTGATTTCTGAATATTTACTTCTTTCAATAAGAAAAAGAAAAATATCGCGATAAATCGATTTCCCGAAATATTTATTAAAACTCGTCTTTTTAATCGAAAAAGTTACCTGATGATTGATATATATAAACCGAGAACAAGCAATACAATAATAATGCCCGAGCAAAAATATGAATGGATTATTACGAGATTCCTACTGTCCCTATTTACTATGTAGCGAAGTCATAGCGGTGGAAACAGGCACCGCAAAGTGGGTGTAGAAGGAAGACCCTGTAAATGAGCTGGCTTCTAGCTGTAGTCTCGACTAGTGTTGGGCACCTGGCGGAAATGCCGGCGCCTGGCCTTGCTTCGACGCGGTAGCACTAATTTAATTTTACTTCAATAATTTTAACGCTCACTGTCCACAAATAGGTGCAGCTCACACAGTGAACTTTTGTGGTTAGCAGAATTTGACGCATAATATCTGCACATTCGTTGTCTTTGCCAGATTCCTAAAGAAACTGAGCAACAGTTCCTAGGTAGAGTGATTTGTCTACACCGCTTTCACACGTACAACTCGGCACTGATGAAGTAACTTTGAATAATGTCCCAAACAACTATGCAGTGTGAACACAGGCCAAATCAGATGAGTGTTTTACATATTATATCATATAAAAATAATTGTTGCGCCTCCCGCCAAACCGAAAACGACCAATTAACACTGATGAAGTTACTTTGAATAATGTCCCAAACTATGCAGTGTGAACACATAGGCCAAATCAGATGAGTGTTTTACATATTATATCATATAAAAATAATTGTTGCGCCTCCCGCCAGCCCGAAAATGACCAATTAACACTGATGAAGTTACTTTGAATAATGTCCCAAACAACTATGCAGTGTGAACACATAGGCCAAATCAGATCAGTGTTTTACATATTATATCATATAAAATAATTGTTGCGCCTCCCGCCAAACCGAAAATGACCAATTAACACTGATGAAGTTACTTTGAATAATGTCCCAAACTATGCAGTGTGAACACATAGGCCAAATCAGATCAGTGTTTTACATATTATATATATCATATAAAAATAATTGTTGCGCCTCCCGCCAGCCCGAAAATGACCAATTAACACCGTTAACTTTGCTGCACAAGCACTGTTATAGACCTTTAAAACCATATCAATGACAAAGCTTTTTTTTAATTTTTATGGTTATCCTTGCCGCCGAAAATTTTCTAGTAAATGTTAGATACTATTCGAACCGCATTCGCCACCTGAGTCGAATGGTGTCAAAATCTGATGGATTTATGGGTTAACGCCGTAAGCTAAGGTTTTGAATAAGCCTGAGGTTTTCACTTAAACTATCATAACTACTTAAACCATGATCAGATTGAGTTAATTATGCTATTCAACTCAGGTCGTTAATGCGGTTCGAATGGTACTTGAAATATGCATTTACTACGATTAGTTCTGAGTCGGTGCTTTAACCGAAAATAACCAGCAAAATCTGTTTAGATTTTACACTAAAATTTTAATATTCCGGGTCTCTTTTCTTGTACGAGCGTTATCACAGCGATATTACTTCCTCACCTAAGCCACCTAAGGTCATATAGACTGTGAAAATTTCGGCTAAATAGCAAAAACAGGCAGTAATTAGCCCGAAACATTGCGTTGTGTGACCCTTGCTCGCGAAAAGATGCTTATATCCATAATTTACAGTTAGGGACGGGAAGCTATAAAAGTACACAATAGAAAAAATTTAATGAAATACTGCTTTCTGTTGCTGAAGTATTATCAAAATAATTTCACGAATTGCATATATTTACAACGTAAATATTATAAACACTAGCTATGTGATCCATATTATTGTTTTATTAAAAAATCGAAATTTTTATTTTTGGGCTTGAACCTTTTATGTTGTATCTTATTCCAAAGTTGAAAACGAGGCAATAATCTTGACCCACAACCTGCAAGCCGGTAGTCTCTGATCCGGTTGACCCTTGACGTGCAAGCTAAATTCATAGACATCTTGACACGGATTTCAAACAGCCACAACCTATATATTATTCAATATAGTACCTATCACAATCTATGTATGTTTCGTAGGTGACGCCTACACTTGCCTACATCTTAACATTGTTAAGCAAAAATTTTCATCGTTGAGTTCAGGAATTAGAGGTTGAAACATGCATTTCACCCGAATTAATGTCCTCTGTTACCTTTGGTATAACCTAACGGTACTAATCTGCATGTAGGATACTGGACTAGTGGCACATATGTTTCATAAACTAGTGCTTGTATTTTCAAACATGATATACTATATTATGTAAAGTAATAATAATGCAAGTATTGTCGACACTGGATATGAACCGGGAAATATGTCGGGATACTTTTGAACGCAACTGCTGGAGACTGCCTACCGTCTGAAAAGGTCTCGGGTCTAATCAAATTTATGCAACAAAAAATGCAAATAAGGTGGCACAGAGCAATATCGGATTTACGCTCACTCCGTAAACATTAAAGTTCGCCCTGCGGCTGTTGTCGGTATAGGCTTCGGTCTAAAATGTAAGCTGTTTTCGAGGGTACTTGGCATATATATGAAGCATTTGTTGTTACAATATTAGAACTGCAGCGTAAAGACCATTGTGGTTTTACACGTAACAGCGTAGTGGATGAATGCAATTTAGTACATAATCAACACGCAAAAATTTAGATTTGGAAAAATAACACATAAAAATTTTGCAAAATTAATCTTGGGGAAATCCGCTGGCTGTATGGACACCAGACGGAAATGTCGCTGGCCGATCATTTTTCCGGGCGGCTGTTTAAGCTGCCCGTCGGCCAGGCGGCCACAAAATTTCAAAGCCGGCCAACCACGGAAAAATCCGAGCAATGCCCATCGCTAGGCCCGACTAGCTCCATGAAATTCCTCAGACAACAATCCCAATCCAATGTTTAAAATTTAGCTATGTCTGCTTGAGGTTCTAACGGGTGCGGTACACTGCATTGCACCAGATCCCCGCTGTAGTGCTGACTTACCCACGAGGTACCCTTATGCTACTACCTGCAGCAAAGCGGGTGGCTTGAAAATTTTATTTCGCCAAACACGACAGTCCGACAATGCTAAATAGTATTACACTCATCGGATTTTCTGTCACAGTCGTTCTCGGCCTTCCTGCGTTACTGTCAACCAGCGGATGGAACATTTTAACTAAATTTTCGAAAAATAACTACTTTACGGCCTTCACTGCATTGTCTAACACTACTGAATGTATACTTACAGTACCCGCCCAAAATGACTGTCGCTCGCTCGCGACTCGCTCGAAAAAAATTTGTTCTAAAAATAGAATTTTCTATTAATTTAAATAGTTGCGAAATCTCGAGCGGGCCACTCGCTCGCGGCTCGCTCGAACTCGCTCGCTCGAAATGCGACGGTCATTTTTAGCATTAGCATTTTTGTACTTTAGCATTACCACATAAAATTCAGCGTGCTTGTTTTTCTTCTAAACACATCAAAAGGATACATACCTGCGGCTAAAATACACAGAGGATGGCAAAGAATACTTATTCCAATGACGTAGTTCATGTGAAAAAGACACGAAAATAGATCAATCCGAATTTTCTCGAGTGCACTGGAAGCGAACACTTGTCGCAAACTACAATACTGTAAAAAGACAACTGAAGACGAGTATTTGATTTTACAATTAACCCTGATTTATAAATATATATGTATACACCGCATTACATTTTAGCTATAAAACCCCACAATTCAGCATAAATATAAATAAAATCACACATGGTACGTATCGATAGAACAATGAATCGTCAGATACGATGGTGCCTTCTACAAAACAGTATCTAAAACTAAAATGGAATTTTGTGTAAAAAAAGTATGAGCGCATCTTAGCACAAATTTATCATTTTCAAAGCCCGACCGGCACTAAAATCCCGAAACACCGATGAACCTCCAGAAGGGACCATTGCTGTTCCTCCTTGTTGTCAAGGCGAGAAGTGATAAGAAAACAAACAGAATCAAAACGTGATACATTTAATGGTCACTAATTTGCACGGGTCCAAGTTAGGGGCCCTTCTGGCCCGCTAGCGTCTCTCCAGACTGCACGTGTCAGGACTGCTACGGGCTTTGCCCAGCATGGGAGAGTATGTGTGCTCCGACTAGAACAGGAGT